>RJWT010051396.1:0-10708 GCA_004365215.1 Cuniculus paca
CTCTCCTCATGATGTTCTTGCCACTTCTCAATCTTGAACCTTCCAGCCTTTGGGACTTTGAGTTGAATAAACCTTTATTCTTATAAATCACCCAGTCTCAGGTACTCTGTTATAGCAACAGAAAGAAGACTAACATACAAACTAGTTGCAGTTCTGTTCATCATAGCCACTCAGGAGTCCAAACTACCAGAGGCTTCACTTGACATGTGCTGCCACTACTGGGGAGTCAAGGAAAAGAGAGCATGATACACCACATTCTCCTATTGTCTAATGATCCAAACTAGGGTCACGTAATGGAACCAAGAATTTGCCCATTGGTTTTACCTACTGGCTAACCAAAGAGGACAAGTGCTTCCCAAGATGGATTTATATTGGCTTTTGTGGCATTAAAGTAGATGATTATCATGACCCTTCTATGGATGAGTCAGTAACGGGAATGCCAATTAATTAAATGATCAGCATTGCCAGACCTCAGGCTAGCCCTTTCACATATAGCATTTCACTTATCATTATGGAGTTGTTTTTATTAACCTTGTCTTACAGATGAAATTTTGCTTAAGACATTGTTTAGCCCGAGGTCAAAAGCCAGAGCTAAGGTGTAAAGTCAGGTGTGTCTAATCCCAAAGTTTACACTTTCAGCCACTCTATGAAAACTGAATTATGAAAACTTAAAATACATCTCAGAGGCTTATGGTGAGCAGTTTGGAAGGGTCCAACCTAAGAAGACTATTTTCTACTTAACACATTTCTGTTTTCCAACCCTTTCTTGGGAAATGGAAAGCACTCTTAGCTAGGAAAGGTTCACTTCCACATGTAACAGAAATGCAGAGTGCTCTGCAAACTGGATGCATGCAGTCACCCCTCTCAATAAATTCCTTCACACGTATGAATCATTAACATGTTTTATACAAGTCACTTAAATGCCAAATGAACCTTTCTTACTGGTATACCCTTCACTGGTTGCAAGGTAGACCCACAATAAATTGGTCATTGTAAAATCAGCAATAAATGTGTCAATAGAGTTGGTTACTTAGGAGACTGCAAGGAGAGACTCTGCCTCCTTACCCTTTCCAACATCCAGCATTTTTATTGGCTCATGGTCTGTATTAATCAGTTTTCCTGTTGCCAAGGCACAGTATTGGACATCCACAGTTTAAAAGAGGAAAGGTTTGATTTGGTTTATGGAGGATTCAGTCCATGGCTGACTGACTTCAAGGCAGAATCATCATTGTGGAAGGGCATGGTAAAGTACAGCTGCTTTGTTCATTGTGGAACAGACCATAGAGGAAGGGGCAAGAATTAGACCTCAAACCATGACCCCAAGACTCAACCAGACACACCCAAAATGTGTCCATCAGTCCCCCAGGTGGATCACAAAGCCAAACAAGTTGGTGCTCCTCCAGGACAGCCACATGGACACTTTGTCAATCATCAAGTGCATCACTCTGATCTCCACTTCTATTCACAACTTCTCCCTTGACTCCTGCTCCCCTCTTATGAGGACCATTGTGATTACATCAAGCCCACCTGCCTAATCTAGGATTGTTTTTCCCCCATCAAGAACCTTAGCCTAATCACAAAGTCCTTTTTACTATACAAGGCAATATTCATAAGCTTTAAGGATTAGGCAGTGCACATATTTGAGGCACCATTATTCAGCCCATAATAACATCTATCCAGATGGCATTTAACTTAAGAATAACATTTCCCTGATATTTGCCTTGGCTTCTTCCTCAGATGCTGCCATATGCAAAACACCATGTAACCACATCTTGGTCATCAGCCAGGAGTCCATTTCTTAGTCATTTATGACTGGAATGGCTTATATAGCCCTCACTGGTAAGACACTAGAGGTATGCAGTTTTCCCTTTCATTTTTGGAACTAAAGTCCATAAACATTATTTTGTTAACAGCTTCTTACTCTAAATTAGCATTTGTTCTGAGTACAAAGCTTAAATCAAACACTAACTGGACACTTACACGTTCATCATCTCATTCCTAGACATCTCTGGTCACTGTAACAACAATGAGAACCAGAGGAAAAGCACTACAGGCAAGTGCACACCTAGACTTATATCCAGCTCACAGTGCACATTTCTCTATCAGGGCCTACAGCAGAACAAACGATATTAAACATGTCAAGGCTGGCAATTCTTTGAGGATAGACAACCCTGAGGCCCAGGGAGCAGCAGCTATTCCTTTATCATCTGGGTGGGACATGATGTTGTGAGGGCATGAGCCCTAGAGAGGAGTTACACTATATCCCTGGATCCAGGGATAGCGTGCTCATTCATCCACTTATCCATTCCTTATTAATTACAAGGCTAATAGCACCCATGCTGTACAGGTGAGATAAGATATGATAAAGAAGGTATGGGTTTACAGTCTCACCAGACTTGTGCTGCCCCTTAGAGCCAGTCAACAGGGGAATTACTGTACTTGGAATGCAGCTCTTGTACTTAGAGTCTTCCGACCAGTACCCCAGAGAATTAGTCACCATCTTCAGCTTCAGGAGGAACTGGTGGGTGGAATGAGTAGGAAGAAATCTGAGTTAAAACAAGCCAGATAAACTGGGTCTGGTGGTGTATCCTATAATACCAGCACTCTGACAGGCTGAGGCTGGAGGATCACAGGTTTGAATCTAGTCTGGGAAATTTATCTACTTAGCAAGACCCAGTGTCAAACTACTAAATGCTAGGGATATAGTTCAGTGAGAATTTCCAGTACTGAGTTCAATCCCCAGTATTTCCTCACACACACACACACACACACACACACACACACACGCATCCCGAGTATAAACACAGGCCCTGCACTAGGGAGCCTATCAGCCCCTGAAAACAGTTTGGGGACAGCAAGGCATGTGCATTCCACCACATTTACTCAGGTTAGGCATTTGCTGATTCAACTCACTTACTAAAAAAGATTAAAAGCCCAGATTGGGTGTTTGTAGAGTGGCTGTGTTTTCAGCATGTTTTTGTGATAGCTTCAGCCACATCTTGGATCCAGCTTCCCAGGACAGGCCATTGTCTGAGGACAGCCATAACCATAGGTCAAGCCTTGCATTGCAGAAAATGCAGTGCTGTCTCTCAGAAGCAGTAGGTGATGTACATTTTGTTCTCATCACAAGGACATGAAAATTCCCTTTCAGAGAAGGTGCTGCTAGGAACCACTACATGAGAAGCACAGGACGGACCTTAGCTGGTTGTGGAGAAAGGAGTGAAGACAGGCCTAAGTATTCTGAGCCGTAAAATGCAGTTTTACCATGGTCAGACACTAATAATGGTAAATTAGATGAAAGCAAAATACTCTATGATGACTGGTAGAATTATAGAGCAGGCCATGATCATATTCTAATGCTGAGACCTAAAAGCCAAGAAAACTGGCTGCAATGCATTCACCACACATGATTACTCTCAACTTTGTGAACAAGGGTACATAGGAGACATCATGCACTCTGATCACTGTCACTGAGTCTCCCACTTTGAATTGTGCATCCAGCTTGCATTGATGTTATCTCAACCAAGGAAGGGAGCCACACCACTGCTCACCTGCAGCATTAACATTGGTTGGGATGGAGGCTCAGGAGCACCCAGAGAGGTTCCCTCAAGAGACAAAGGCAAAAGACCCAGACAATGTGTAAGATATGAGGTATGATCACAAACCATGGTAAATATTTAGTATTTTAAAAAATTATTACAGTAAAAGACACATTATCATTAGTCCTCCTCATTTTGAACACACATCCCATTATTTTTGCCACTTTCTGAAGCAGTTCTGGAAGTTCTCTTGCATGAATATCTCTAGTTGTGCTGTCCATAGCTGCCTCAATGCCCTGAATTAATTCAAAATGTGTACCTTTCACAATCCTTTTGACCTAAGAGAAGAGCCAGAAATTCCAAGATGCCAAATCAGAAAGCAGGAATGAGGAAGACAAGATGGGCCTGGAACTATCACTTATTCCTTCTCAGAAGTCTCTCTAGTTGCAAAGGAAATGCAGTGATCAGCTAGACCTAGTGATATCTCCATGTTGGGGTCCAGGAGGCTGAAGGGATAGTTTTGCTTGTGAGAGAGCACATAGAGGCAGACATGAGCAACCTACTAGCAGCATACAGCAAACAGAGCAGGAACATCCTGTGTCTTTATTGGTTGATTCTTATGCATGTCCTTATCACATATTTACATTCCTGTATGTTTATCTGTGTAGCACATGTGCAGTGGTCTAATGCTAAGTCATGATTACATAAGTGTATCCCTCTGTGCACCTGTGCCAGACAGTGTGGTCACATCCTCAGGTATCCTCTGATACCCCTGGCTTTGACATAATTTGTGGCTCCCCACACTCCATTATACAAATCTATTAGCAATGAAGAGGAGGATGGAGGTTTGAGACCCAACCAGCTGCTCCGTCCCCAGTGGACACCACTGGAGAGCTGCAGAGGACAAATGAGCAAGTTATGATCAAGAGCAGGGAAAAGATGGATTTGGCAGGAATGGAAAGTAGTGAAGAAAAGGTAAATCAAGACATAAGTTAGGTCAGATTCAGGAGAGGTCAAATTTAGCCAAAATGAGAAGTACTTGGAGGGATTGTTTCAATACAGATCACTGGACACCACCACCCAAGTGTTCTGATTCAATAGTTCTGGGTTGGAGCACTAAAATTTTGCAATTCTAACCGGTTCCCAAAGAGGCTGCTAATGCTGCTGCTCTTGGGAATCTTATTTTGAGAACCACTTTTGTATAAAGTTAAGGCTTTATCTTCTCAGCAACATGGATCCCCTGAAGGCTTTTGAGTTGGGAAGAAACATGATAATCAAGATTTCTCTTCCAGAGGTCTGCAGGATGCACCAGAGTTGGTGAGAGACAGAGGCAAAAGGCAGAGGCTGTAAGAAGATAGCAATAATGCTCAAATTTGCAATATGTTCAGCTAGGCTTAATTGCATCATTTATGGCAATTCAGTGAAGGCGCTGACCTCCATGCCCAACCTTATGAGCTGAGAGCAACACAATCAAATTGCCTACCTTATGCCCAGAAGAACCCTAGCGATGACAGTGTTAGTATTGATGACTAGTATTTTTTTAAATGTGGCCAAAATGTTATGTCTTCCTACCCTACCCAATTGCAGTCAAAAGTTTTCATAGAATGAAAAGTAGCTGGGTGGGACCCAAATGAATTAGAAGATGCTGGGGGTTCGGGGAGGAAACTGGTCAACCACTGAGTCTCTGGCACTTTCTATTTATTTGGCTCTACCTGAATTTAGACCTCCTTTGGGTTAGCAATTAACGCTAAGATACACAGGAAAGCAGGAGTTGAGTATTTGGACCGACTTGAGTTGAATCCTGGTACTAGCTGTGAAGCAGGGTGCTGGCCGGTCTCCAGGAGAGCTTTAAAAATTAGAAAAGGTGCCCCTCTTGGTGTAGCTTCCCCACCACCACCACCACCAAGAGGCTAGGTAGCCTATTTACCTGTTTGGCTAAGAGCCCTTATGTGGGACACAGCCTGCAGCTCTTGTTGCGACCTCAGGAGCCCTGGATTTTTCCTTTGTCTCCTGGGATGGTAGTCCAAGGCCCCAGAATCACAGAGTGGGCTAAATGAGGTGAACCTTACAAAAGGTCCCAGTCACAGGTTGGTGCCCAATGATAATCAGTTTCCTTCCAGATTTCCTTTTGAACTGGTGAGGGTCATGGATAGTTTCAGCCTGTGGGCTGCCAAGGAATCATCTGCCTCCCTGAATCTTGGCATTTGCAACGCTGTGCCTGCTGCCTCTCTGCAGCATCTCATTGTCTGGCACAAGGAGAAAGTGCCTGGCTCCCGCTGCAAAGGGAGCCCAGAAAACAGACCAACTGAGCTCCCACAGTCAGCAGATTAGGTCCCTTAATACTGTCAGCTCTAGGGGTCGAGGAGCTCCTGATTGTAAATCTAAAATCCCAGGGACTTCTCTTGCTTTTCATTAATTTCCTAAGCTCCTGTGCTGCTGGGCTAATGTTCTGCCAGGTGCAGGGACTTCTGTAAAGCACTCAGCTCACTAATTCAGCCTATCACAGGGACCCTGGGCAGCCTGAGCTGGTGCTAGAGGGTAAGAGGGGCCCGGGGCATCATTTCAGCAAGCCCTGTAGGTGAGGTAGGCAATGTGGAGAGTTTTTACTGCTGACGACTCTTTGTCTAAGGGGCCAAGCAAGAGGCTGAAGTGCCAAATCCCAATTAAATCACAAAAGAAGTGGGAGTAGGGGAAGGACAAGTGGAAAGGGAGGGAGAAGAGACTCTGCAGCTGATTCTCTGGGCACCACTTACCCCACTTGCCTGAGGCTGTTCCAGCCTTGCTGGATAAGATCTCTCCTTTTAGTCCTGCTTTATCATAGCAGATAAATGTTGAACACCAATTTTCTTCTGGGTTTTACATTGGCCATGGGCAATCCAGTGTTGAATGAGGTCTAGTGAGCAAGTTCACATGGTAATGGGGGAGACAGACCTGCAAACAGACCATGGCCTTGCCATTTGGCAATTGCTTTCCTAGGGATTAGTGTGGCCCATTGCGTATATGCAAAGGAGGAAATGGCTAACTCTGCCTGCGGGGACAGGGAGGCTGTAGAAAGGAGAGAGCACTGGGACTGTTTTGAAGGAGAAGAGCTTGCAAGGCAGGGGCACTGGGGGTGGTTTCCAGGGAGAGGGACAGCGTGCAATAAGTGGAGTCCTGACATGCTGCAGATGGAGGAACATGCAGAGAAAGGAGGCCAGTGGAGTAGGGTGAGAATCTTATTTCCTGACAGTGTTGGGCAGGGGCGAGGGAGACAAAATACTTGTAGACCAACAAATAAAGAAGCAAAATCATTAGACTTCTCTAGCAAACATGTACAGGTATACCTTCCCTGTGCCCATTTTGATGGGGCTTGCCATAGCCAACTGGCACAATGGTAAAGTTCTAGAAGTTGAGTGTATGATCAATGTATTTTTTAATTTTCATCACTGAAACACAATACCCAACACTCAGCTTAAAGGAGTGGTTTAATTTGGCTTATGGTTTCAGGGGATTCAGTCCATGTCCAGCTGTTCTCAGGCAACAATATCATGGTTGGAGGGAATGGTGGGGCAAAGATGCCTAGTTCATGATAGCCAGAAAGCAGCAGAGGAATAGTACCAAAAAGGAAAGTCATCTTGGACCAGATATAGACCCTCAGATCATACCTCCATGACCCATTCATGCACCCACAAGTGTACTTAGCTAATGTGCTAGGCATTTCTTAATTCAATCCAATAGACATATCTGGATTAGCAGGCATGAATACCCAGCAAGTAAGAGGCAGAGCATAAATACTAAACTCAGAGATCAGTGCTGAAGGGAAGGAGCTAGGAAATGAAGGTAGAGTAAAAAAGATCTGGACACAGGAGGTGGAAGGGAAGGAAAGAAGCTCAGTGGTACCAGTGGTTGTTGGATAGCCTGGAACTCACCTTGCCTGGGAATCTTTAGGGACACTCTTATCTTGTCCTGTATCAGTGAGGTGACTTGATCCCCTTCTACTTATCCAAAACTGAGATCAATTTCTTACCAAATACCGTCAGATATGGGCTGTGTGAAGGAGTTAGTGTTGAGAAAACCAGGGAGATCCCAGAGCATAAAGACTAGATTGTCTAGGTGCCAGTCTTTATAACCTCGTTTCCTAGTGTGTGCTCTTCCCTCTGTCTGGAGCATCTTTCGCATCCTCACAGTCCTTCACTGGGTTCCAGGGATAGTTTTTCCATGGCTACCTCTGCTTCCACAATCACAGACTTGGGCGCAGGTCAGCAGTAACTAAGGTTTAATTTTTTATCTCCCATCTCAACTGTAAGTGTCAGAGGAGGAACCAAGCCATTGTTGGTATTTGAAAGAAAAAGGAAACTGCTTTTTTCTCTCTACTTTCACACTTACAGCACAGAATTATTTGACCTCTGGTCATCAAAATGTGTGTGAGTATTTCTCCCCACAAACAACCAATCAGTTCTTCAGGAGACACTGATGGGGTGTTATAAAGCTTACCTACATCCTACCACTACCTATCTGGAGTAAGTGTCAGATCCTAGTTAGAGACAGGCACATCTGAGCCAGGAGAATGGCCCTGGAGAGGGCATGTGTTGCCTGTGGGTAGGAATTGGATTCCAAAGCTGTGTCAGGAGATGGGGTTGCATGTGGAAATGATAGACAGCCAATGGAAGATGTAAAACAGGGGAATCGTATCACTGCTTTTGGTTAAATTGATCTGCTTTGTAGAGAAGGGCTAGTAGAAGGGACACATGCACATCACTTAAAGGATTACCATTTGTGAGAGGTCATAGATTAGGACCAGTTCCTAAACTGGGCCCAACAGAGCAAACCAATACAGTGTTTAATCCCAGATGCTGACTTTGGTTGGTTACAGGGGTCCTTGTAAACAATTAACTAAGCTGGAACAGCTAACTAACTAGTGAAGCTGTAACCAATTGATGGGTTGGTTAAGCTATCAACAATGAAGTTGTTTTCTATGCCTCATTTCTATTTTTATATAAATGTCAGATCACATTGTTGATTGAAGTTATCAGAACCTTCTCTGGTTCTGGGAGCTGTTGGCTCAGGAGTCATCCTTATTTTCCTTTGGTTTCATCAAATAAGTACCACTAAATTTAATTTCTTGAAGGAGTTTACAACACTGACTAGTTCAGGCAGGAGATGATAGAACATGGATTTGAGGGTAGCAGTGGAGTTGGAAGAAAGTGCAAAGATTGGAGACACTTAAGCAAAACAAATAAGATTTGGATGTTGATATAAGGGGTAGCAAGGTGAGGGATTTTGTAGGGGGCTGAAAAATGGCCCTTGAGGGTACCAAGTCCTGATGGCTATAGCTTGTACCATATATGATAAAGATGTGGTAGAGGTAACTAAGGATCTTAAGATGGGGAGGTTATCTTGGATTATTTATTTGGTCCTGAAATGCGATCACATGTAGCCTTATAAGCAAGAGGTAGAGGAAGATCTGACCAGACATAGAGGTGAAGCCAACATAGATGCAAACAGAGATCGGAGTGATGTGACTTCGAGCCACAGAATGCTGGCCAGAGGCTGGAAGAGACAGCAGATTCTCCCTGAGAGTCTACTGGTAGAAAGCAGTCCTTTGATTTTAACCCAGTGAAACTGATTTCAGACTTCCAGCCTCTAAAACTCACAGAATAAACTTCTGTCGTTTTGAGCTTCCAAACAGTAGGAATTTGTTACAGCAGCCATGGAAAACTAATGCAGAGATGACGAGTAAACTCTACCTGCAATTTTCTAGCTTGGGCAACTGTGTGTGTGTCAGGGGGTGCTTCCAAACCCTTGAGGTTTCTAGGAAACAGTGGGTTCCCTGGTGGCCCTGTCGACAGAGGTGTCTGGAAGGTGAATGTTCCACAGGTGGCTGCACATACAGGTTTGCAGCTCAGGACCAACAACCAGGCTAAAGTCTGAAGTTTGTGCATCATCAATATTCAGAGTAATTGAAACCATGTTTAGTGGATGGTTACCGAGGAAAAGATGCAGCATGGTGTTTTTCAGCCCTGACAGCATACTAGAATCCCCTGGCAGCTCTTATACCTACCAGCCACTGAGTTCCCATGCCCAGAGTCTAATTTATTTGGTCTTGTGGCATCCAGCCTTTCATGGTTATTTAAAGCTCCCCAATTGATATTATTTTGCAATCAGAGTCAAGAGCCATTGATGCAAAAAGGAGAAGGGCCCAAACACAAACACTTCAGACCCTGGTTTCCAAAGTATGGTTCTGGAACCCACAAATCAGGGAACCTGACATGACTGAAATCTCCAGCTTTGTGCCAGACCCAGAGTCAGGAGTTCTAGGGGTGGGGTCAAGGAGTCCTTAATGTTATAAGCCCTGCAGGTGATTTGTATGCATTTGAAAAGCACTGGGTTAAAGGATGGGTTAATGGGACAAAGAAACCTTCCAATGATAGAGAGATTGTGTACAAGTAGCCAGAAACGTGTACAGAGGTCCAGGAAAATATGGTGAACTGGCATGCAAAGGGGACAGTGTTTTGGTTGTTTTTATTGTTCATAATGGGAGTAATCCTACCCAAAAAGTCCAACAGGATAAGGTCTAAAAAGTGCTTACCGGGCTTAGTGACTAGTGTGGAGACGCCAGGCCACAGAATCCAATGCACAGGAGGCAAACTGGCCATGGCTACTAAGGGAAAAAATAAATAGGCTCAAATGCAAATTTTGAGGGTCTGAGAAACAAGAATTTTGAGGATGTTTATACCCAGTAATGCTGCTTTTCTCTAGTGGTAGAGGGAACATCACCTACTGAGACTGGATGGGTCCAGGGGTGGTTGGGTAGAGAATGAGACAGATAACTGAGTGGAGAAAGTAGAATGTTCCTGGGCAGTGTCTCCCGAATGAACACTGGGAATTTATATTGGCCCTGATTTGTGCAACTGTGTGCCTCTGCCTGCCCCATTACCATCAGTCTGGTGTGATCCTGAGTTGGAGGTTTGTTGGGAGAGCGAGCTAAAGAGGCTGAAGTTGAGGACAAAGGTAGAGCAGTGGCTGACACTATGCATGGAGGCCAGAGTCCTGGCTGGAAAGGGAAGGCAGGGAGGATGGAAGGTTGTTGATGGACAGGGGGAAATAGATGTCAAAGGACAGGGCATAAAGAGTGAGGGCGAGAGTTACTTGTGACAAATGCGAAAGATACAGGGTCATAATTAGAGAAT
>RJWT010051397.1:0-10709 GCA_004365215.1 Cuniculus paca
TTTCGAAGAAAACAAGAGACACTAGGGTAGCAATTTTTAGTCTCCTATTGTTATGTTTTGAAGACCTGTATTGCTTGCAGTGTTCTATTCTGAAATGCTTTGTTGTGCTTAACTCTGTTTTGTTTTGTTTTGTTTTGTTTTATTCTCTTTAAAAAAAAAAAAGAAAATGAAGCAGTGTTGTAAGGCTGAGGATGATCCAGTGGAGGGTGGGAAATGTTAGGACGTGGGTTAGGAATTGTCTTACTGAAGAGGTGGCATTTGAAGTGCAATCTGACTGATTAGCGCCAGTCCTGCAAGGACCCAGAGAGGGCACAAAGGCAGGGAACACCTAGTGCAAAGTAGGGAACCATAAAGTCAAAGGATATGAGATAAGAAAGAGCTTGGTGTATTGGTAAAATGAAAGTGGGTCTTTGGTTCTCCTGACCCAGGAGAGGATAAATTTTGGGCTGAAGGCTGCTTGCTTTGGAGACCTGCTGAGCTGCTGAGGCAGCTCCCTACTCCTTGGCCTGGCTGTTTCCAGTTCCCCACTTCTGCTTCTCCCACGCCTTCCTTGTGTCTCATTTCACTGCTGTATTCCCAGCATGCTCCACTGCTGAGGCCAAGAAACCGAAGGCCTCTTTCTGGACACAAGTTCTTACTCAACCTTGAGGTCAGAAAATCTTTCCTCAGACAGAGGTCTGTCTGTCTCTGATGTGGTGTGCCTGGGGGCACATGGCATTTCTTTGACCCAGGTTCACAGATTGGGCAAGGCCACAATGGGTTGGCAACTACATCATTCATTTATTTCTATATTCATTCATTCATTCATTCATTCATTCATTCATTCATGCAGCAATTATTATTTGTGCCACTATCAACAAGAGCAACAATAACAAGATAGCAGTTAATGAGGGAAAATTAGCAAGGAAGATAGATGTCTTTTGAGGGTGTATAACTGGGACCTAGGGCTTAGGCAAGAGTTTTCAGAGGAACTGATGAATAAATTGAAATCTGAAAGAGGAGTAGGAATTAGCCAATGGAGAGGCTCAGAAGAGAAAAGAACCCCAGGTTCTACAAACTGCTTGTGAAAGACCAAGAAGTGGGAGAAAGCATGGGCATCTGCAGAATCACAAGGAGATTATGTACACACAGAAGTCTTTGTAAAGGAGTGTATGTGTAAGAATGTGACTATGAGGTCCTCTAGCCTGTAGGGTCCAGAGTCTGTAGGACCCAGAGTTTGTAGCTTCTGCTTTGTTTTGTTTTCCTTTTCTTTTTGTCTTCTGTATCACAGAGTGCTTTGCCAGAGAGTCAAGGGTAAATTATCCCAGAGGAAGAGCACTGATGGAAGGAATGGTTAACCTTAGCTTTCGTTTGAGGAAAGTGACATCTGTGGGCATCCCCTCCACTTCTGAGCCTGGTTTTCCTCCATCAGGTTCTGCCTACACGGCCCTGCACTTTTCTGATATCTCATCCAGCTACCCTTCCTTATAGACTGTCTTTGGAAAGTCGGAGCTTTTCTACCAAGGAGGTTTCAGCTGTAGTGCTTACGTTGAGTAGGCAGTGCCTGGGTTGCTGTGAAGAGAATACATTGAAGAAAGACAGCATAGGAGGAGAGAGACCAAATAGGGGACACTGGGTCATCTAGGACTGGGGTAATGGGTGCAAAGAGTGGCTACATTTGGGAGATTTTTTCAAGAGGTATTTGGGACAGTTTGGGATAGCTAGAATGAACCTATGAAAGGGTAAAGTCACAAGAGGACCAAACACAGAAGGAAGGGCAGAGAGGCGGGAAGCAGAGAAGGTCTAGATCCTGTTGAACTTGTATCCATACAGCTACCGACCCTGAAGCAAGTCAATAACCCCTCTGCTTTCTGCTTCTTCATTCATGCAGCGGGGCTATAAACAATATCCGTCTTGTAAGGGCATTGTAAGGATTAAATGAGTAGCATTTAGTATGGTAATTGGCACATGCAAACTCTATACCACACTTTGTTAAATGCCTCTCAGGAGCTGCTTTCAATAAACACATGGTCAGTACAGATCTGAAGTCTGGGAAGAAGACTTGGCCAGAGACAGAGGTGTGAGATTTATTTTCCCAGGTGCTGCCCACAGAGTAAACTTTTGTAGAGTTAATGTTAAAGTCTTTCAGAGCATCATCTATACAAAAGCAGCTTCAGACACTTTGGAGGAACTTACTTGCATCCAAACAATTAATATACCAATTGCAAACCAAGCCACTCCACTCATCAGAGCTGCCCTGGGGACTAGTTGTTGGTAGCATTACTTTGAATTACAGTATACATTCTGGAGCATTGAAACCACAGTCCATTTTTAAAAATGCACTTTACTTTCCCTTATTCAGACTGGTCTTCCTTCCCATTAGCCCATGTGAATGAAGTGACTGCAATCACTTTGAACTCACTTGTATTTTGAATCTAAATGGCAAGCTCCTATGCTGTAAAGGGCCAGCTCTCCTCAGATAGAGTGAGGACCCAGTGGAAGGACATCCTCTTCAGTCATCTATTAGTTTGTTCCAGGTGACTTGGAGTGGTGGCTAATGTAAATTAAAATGACAAATGTACGATTTCTTCTAATCTGGCTTTAGATCCTACATTTCTCCCAGTGGTCTAGTTGAATGAAAGGAATTAAGAAAGAGTGGGTAAATGAAGAGATGACTGGGTAAAAAGAAAGAGCAGCTGCAAGCTTCAAAGTCAAATCAGTTATGTGCTACTGTGAATAGTATCACTCTACAACTTAGTGCCTTGAGAGTACAGCTGACTCAGCTGGCTAGATTTTGCTGGTGGACTCTGCTGGGTTCTCCATGCAGCCCCAATCAGTTGTGGGCTGGGCTCGGCATGGATGGATGGGATCCCTGGCCTCTCCTTAAGGAATTACTCATCCTGACTGTCCTCAGGTGACCATCTCAGGACAGATGTCTTGTTGGCCAAAACAAGTCACTTGACCAGGCCATTGTGGGGGAGGAGACTATACTGGGGCACTGATCCTGAGGAAGGGGGCTCACTGGGAGTCACTACAATCTATTCTAATACTCTATGTAATATTTCAAAACTTGTATTTTCGTATAAAAATAAATTACATATGCTAAATCATATGATGGTAATAAATGTACTGGTAATAATCTTAAGGCTACTATGAACAGCATACCATTTTATTTATTGCTTACTAAGTGCCAAAATGCCCTCAACTGATGCATTTTGTAATTTAATGCTCACAGCAATTCTACAAATTTGATACCACCCCCAGTTTACAGATGAGGAAACCCAGGCTCAGAAAGGTGAAAACTATTTCTATAAGGCTATCTAATGGTTGCAAGTCTTCCTGTAGTTGGAGGAGCATGGCCTGAATCCTTATACCACAGCCAAGAGATCTCTGGATATAGCTAAATCATGTTTCCAAAGGCAGTCCTTAGACTTGCTGAAATGTAAGCGGTTTTCACCAACTAACGGTTTGATGAGCTGAGCATAAGTGAATCAGAAACATGAGGCTGATGTTTGTGTTCATCTGCACAGGAGTTTGGCAGTTTCCAAGTTCCCTTGGCAGGCAGGATCCAAGTCCTGCCAAAACCTGGGGCTCTGTCATAATAGTGCTGGACTGCAGGTCAGGCCAGGCATCCTGCCCTCCTGCTGTCCTAACCAGAGGACTGGCCCCTTGTAGCCTCTCCTGCTGTTTCCTCCAGCCTTTGAGCCCCAAGGACAGAACAGCAGGAGGTATCTCTATAATGTCACATGGGAAATAAGATGGCACTGAGCAAGGCTTCCTGGAGTACTGTCAGAGCAGCTGATCCCTAGGTGCCAGGAAACTCAAGTCTTGGGAGGAACTGTTCATCCTCCAGCATCCTTCAGGAAGAAACTCTTACCAGGAGGCCACTGGAGAGGTGGCCTGCTTGATCCTTTAAGAGCACCAATGATAATCTGAGAAAAGCAGATGCCTGGCAGGAAAAGGCCTTGTAAAACTTCTCAGAGCCTCTAACACTCTGTGTGGCTGCCCAGGAGGGGGGTGTGTGCAGTATAGCTGAGTCTGGATCATCTGCTGGTGCAGCGTTTTGTTTGGCGTTGGGGAGGATGCTATTCTGTAGGATGCCTGGCAAGAGCAAGCTTCTGGAGACAGGTGCCAGATTGCAAACTCTATCATGGCAAGGACCTGCTTACTCATGCCGCTGGGGTCTGCACTTATATAGTAAATAAATGAATGCAGAATTCCCTCCCTCTTCCCTCCCTCCCTTCTTCTCTCCCTCCCTCCATTCTGTTCTTCTTGCTCTAGTGTGGACCTTGACTGTCCTCTGAAGGCCCATGTGTTAAAGGCTTGGTCCCTAGCTTGATGCTACTGGGATGCGGTGGAAGCCTTTAAGAGGTGGGGCCCAGGGGAAGATTCCCCAGGTCACTGGGGATTGCCCTTGAAGGGGATTGTGGGACCCTGGTCTCTTTCTCTTCCTTTCTTTTGCTCCTGGGGATGAGACAAAGGGGCTTTGGTCTGCCACAGGTTCTCCACAGTGATGTGCTGCCTCATCACAGACTCCGAAGCAGTGAGGCCAGCCAACCGTGCACTGAAACTTCCAAAGCTGTGTTCCCAAGTAAACCTCTGCCTCTCCAGGTTGGCTTTTCTCTGGTGTTTGTTAAAATGATGGAAAAGTGTATAACACTTTCTTTCTTTTTTTTCTCCTTTTCTTCCTTCCTTCCTGCCTTTTCCTCCTCTATCCTTCTCTTTTGCCTTTTCTCTTTTTTTCCCTTCCAAGAATCATGGTAGGCCCTGCGCTAGGCCCTAATTGTAGCAAAACAATAATGAAACAAAACAGACCTATTGTGCACTAATTAATGAATTAATTACAATTTTTGACTGCAAGAGGTTGACTGCTTTTGCCCGACACTGGAATCTCAAAAGTGAGTTGGGAGTTAGTAAAGTGAATGTGGAGGGGCAAGAGCAAGAAATATTTCAGAAAAAGCAAAAGCTTATGCAAGGGCCCTGGGTCAGAAGAGATCCTGTGTAACAGAGAGCAAAGGTGGTTCCTGAAACTGGGGCACAGGAAGGCCCCACAATATTTTAAGCAAAAGAGGGAACATGATCACATTTGAATTTGAAAAATATTCTACTGGTTCCTGTGTATTGGGATATGTTTCCTAATAATTCCTAATAATGTGTGGCAAAAGGGACTGATGGTTTATTTTTGATGAATCAATTCCTTTTGATAAAATTCTGCATTTCTATAGAGAGTTTGGATTCATTCACTGATACTTTCCTTCAACCTTGGATGCTCTTTTGCCTCTTCCTCACTCTCTGTGCTATCTCTAGACGGGACACTGAAAGTCTGGGGAGAGGAAAGTCTTTGTGTTTATGTCTTCTTCTTGAACATTCTGTGTGAACGCCTGGAAAGTGAGTCTTATGTACATATGGGACCATATCAGCAAATACCTAGAAAGGGTGTAGATAAAAGCTATTATCTTAGGAGGACCATGCAGGTATCTATTACATCTAAACCCTCTTGGCATTGATCTTCAGGAAATAGCTGCATGTGGACAGGGAAGACTACAGAAGGATGTTCATTTTAGTATTACTTCTAAATAGTGAAGAAATGGGAGACAGTTGTAAAGTCTACTAGTTGGCAACTATCAAAATTATGGCACACTGAAAGTACTAAATAGTAAGTAGCTTTTAAAAGAAATAAGTGGAGCCTCTATGTAACATAAATGAAACATTTCTAAGCCATTCTGATGGGTGAAAAATGTTGTGGAATGAAAACTGAAAATAAGTATGAGAACATTCCCTCTTTCCACCTTTCTTAATCAATAAATACCATGCAAGGCACAAATGTTTGAAAGGGAAGCACTTAACTGACTGTAGGTAGGAGTGGTTGCTTGTGATGAAGGGTGACAATTGTTGGGTGGGGGTTTATTTTCTCATTAGTATTCTAATATTTTTAAAAAGGACAATGCATTTATATACTTCTTATATAAACTGAAACTAGTTAAAAAATAAGACAGGGCCCTTGAAATACTCAGGAAAATACTGACCAGTTTTGCTACCGAGGAGCGTGTGTGGTAGGGGCTGATGGGTACTTTTCCATCTCTATTTTTCTATATTTGATAATCCTTACATTTTTTGGTAATGAGAATATATTTATATGTTTGTGGTGCAATAAAGAAGGGGAAAAAGGAAGTAGTTCTTCCAATTTAGCTCTTCTCCAAATGAGCTCAGCAGCTACAAACACTCAGGGAACCAAAGCGCCAGCAGCCATGTGACTGGCAGGAGCGTGCAGTGAGTCAGGAGTCAGTGAGCCAGGGGAGAAAGCACCCCACCTCCCTGCCTGCCCGTATCACGTGATGCCAGAACCCAGCACTCTAGCTTGTTTTGCAAGCCAGGCAGGTCCTTTAACCACAGCCTGCTGGCTGGCCCCATGCGGCTGGGGGAGATGGTGCCAACCCTCTTCCCTTGAGTGAGTCATGCTTCTTCCCGCAATAGCTGGGGGAGGATGTGGAGAAGTTGGTCTTGGGCAGAGGTGTAGCTATTGCCTGTGGGCCCTGCCAGGCACAGTATCCCAGAGGTTGAAGGGCTGTGTGGACCCTGGGGGAAGTCCCCACATGAGGGATAGATACTGCTTTCATGTATAGATTAACACAACTCTGGGCATTGGCTTCAGAACACTGCAGTGTCCATGTGTAGTGATCACAAAGTGCTGGGTTTTTGGGAAGCTCCCATCGAATACTTAGATCTATTATGTCCAGGGCATTTTGTTCATGAACCACAGTTACCTGCAAGGCATGTCTTGTTGATGAAACTGAGCACTGGTGGGAGTAAGAGGCTTGTCCAAGTTCTAAAGTTCTGCTGCAAGTGGCTAAGTGTAACTAAATCCAAAGCTCAGATAATTTTTATTGTACTCTGGTTGCTTCCTCTGGTCAGGAGGTATGTGCGCACAGGTGGGTACCCTTGGAAGTGACTTCTCATGGGCTACACTCTCAGATTTGTTATTGGGAGGCAAAAGTGAGATAAGAGAAGTGAGAGGTCTTCAGAGATGTCAGCTACAACAAATTTGTTTGATTTTCCAGCTACTAGACTGAGCTCCAGGTCTTCTTAACAACTGGAGAAATCATTTTTCCTGTTTCACAGATGGGCAAAAATGAGGTGCAGAGAATAAACGACTACCTAATCATTTAGCCAGCAAGCAGAGGCAGGGTGTAAAATCAGGTCTATCTCTATTGTTACTCACAAACCCTTTAAATTCCAGGCACATATTCTCTGTGAAACCTGGTGTTTGGCCCTCTCTTCCTTCTTGAGCCTGACCTTGACCAGGAGGCAAGTTTCCTCTCCTGCTCTGTCACCTCATGGGGCATCACCTCCTCCATGCAGCCTTCCTCAGGTCCTCAGTGACAGTTTCTCACCCATGTCCCCATAACTCCCTGACCACATAGATCTTTACTGAAATACTTTCCAATTTTCCCTTTAGGAGACTGTGAGTTTCTTCAGGGGAAGTAGAGCATCATTGTACCAATTAATTTTAAATCCACTCGTCATGTTTTCTATCCAGAAGCTAATATGGTGGTTACATCATAGCTTTCAGACCCATAGATCTGGATTTGAATCCCAGTTGAGCTCGGGGATGTCAGAGCAATCACGTTTCTCCTTTTAGCTCCCTCTGTAAAATGGAAATCTAATGTCTGCTTCTCAGTCCTTGTAAGGATTAGTGAAATGTTCATGTAAAGTGCCTAACACAGTGCTGGAGGCACAGAGTACATTTATATCACTAACCCTCTAGTCTAGCTCAGTCACGGCCTGACAGGTGACTGATTCTGGAAAGCGTGGCTATCCTTGTCAATATGGCTGCACAGACTCCATGGAAAGGACCTGATTCAAAGCTTTGCATGCTGCTAATGGCTTGTATCCCTGCATATGTCAGAGGTGGTGGCTAATGTCCAGAGTCACACATACAAAGATAGGATGAGCTGAAAAAAAATCTACAAACAAAAATTCATATATGAAGTAATACAAAGAGAGAAACATCTAAAAAATTCTAATTCTTAATTCCGGTTGAGGAGATGGAAGTAAATTGCATCAATTATCTAGGAAAGTATTATTAACACACAATGTTGATGAAATTGGATTGAAAATTGTATGCAGACACTACTTGTGGCATCTGTATTCTTACAAACTCTTGGGACAATATCATGATCCATTGCCACACTTTGATATTTATCCTGAGAAAATGATTTTGAAGGAGGAACTATCTAAAAACAGAAGATGCTTAATATCTAGAATAGCAAAAACCTGGGTACTCCTCTAGAGCCTATCTGTAGGGGTGTGACAGTCAAATCACGGTACAACAAAGCAATCATAAGTATTGTTAGAAGCAAAGGCCTTATAGGAACAGAAAAGATTCTTTTAGTATACTACCTGGAAAGCAGAATATGAGCTGGAAATTACTCTGTGCGCACAACTACGTTAAATTTGTGCATTTGGGTAAACACAGGAAAGTCAAAGACAAAATGAAAGGGTTGTGGTATGTCTGGAGGTGTGGGTTGCCTCTAATGCGATTTGGACTGAGTCACTGCTTGTTTTAGTTACTTTTTTCTTGTTGCTGAGAAAAACTACCTTCACCCAAAGTTAAAGGGGAAAAGGTTTATTTATTTATTTATTTTTATTTATTTATTTATTTTTTTGAGCAGGATATATTTATTGAGAGAAAGAAAGCTTCTGTCCAAGAGAGAGACAGAAGGGGTCCTGAGTGGGTTGCCCAAAAAGGTTTATTTAACTCACAGTTTGTAAGGGTTTTAGTCCATAATTGGCTGGTTCCAAGGCAGGGTGGCATAGCAGACAGGCATGGCAGAGAAGAAACAGTTCATGGCACACAAAACATAGCAAAGCAAGCAAGAGAAAACCACAGTTCTTTCTATCCTTTATATTTCATCCAGGCTACTTAGGGAGGATAGCACTCATACCTTTAATCCTAGTGCACTCAGTCCTAGCACTCTATCATGATGAATTCCAGCATCACACACCCGAGATTCAGCCACCTCTGAAAAAGATCCACCTAAAATTGTATGAGAGCATAGAGGGATATCTAGACACAAGCCATAACATTCTAACCCTGGCTTCCCAAAGACTCATGCCTATCTCTTTATGCAAAACCCATTTCCACGGGTTGCCAAAGTCCTAACAGTTTTAGCACTGAGACGTCCAATTCCAAAATCTCCCTTTGAGATTTAAGACAAACTCTTAGCTGCAAGCTCCTGTACAAATGAAAAGAAAGTTAAATGCTGCCAACATTCAATGGCATAAGATAAACATTTCTATTTCAAAAGATACAAATGGGGCTACCAAGGAATGGGAACAAAGCAAGACCAAAAGCCAGCAGGGCAAACACTAAATCCCACAGTTTCACTTCCAGGATCCCTACCAATCTGTGGCAAGTTGTGAACTTGAAGGGTTTGGGTGACTCTACCACTTTGGCACTGCTGGTTGTTGTAGCTCTGTGGCTTTTCTCTGGGGGCTGGCTTTGCTCCTTCTTTGCAGTTTTCCTCAGATGATCCACATTCCTAGCTTCTTCAAACTTCTGGGGTCTCCACTTCGTCTTTGGCTTCACACTCCCAGCTTCACACACTGTCCTCAGGGTCATACTGCCTGACTTCCCAGGCCTTCTTCTGAAATCTGGGTGGAATCCTTCCCCACAACTCTTGCATTCTGCATGCACATAAAACCAGCACCACATGGATGATGCCAAGGTCTGCTGCCAGCTGGAGCAGAAGCTGGGCTTTCTTCTCTCCTGGCTGTAGGGGTTGAGTGCCTGTGAACCAAATCCTGAGGATAAACTTCCCGAGGCTGCCACCATTCTGGAATATGATGCTCTTGGGCTTTCTGCTCAAAACAAAGTCTTTCAACTTTGAACTCTGAGGCTGCAAAGGCTGGAGTCCTATTAGCTCCTGTCATATTCCCCGGTCATCTTTTCTGTTGTCTCCTGAAATACTTGACCTTTCTAGCAAAGCAAATTGGTCTTTTCAGTGACCAATTTTTCCTCTTTCATCTTTGCAGGCTGCAACTTTATAGAAGCTTCCTTTGTGGCCAAACTCAAAATATTTTAAGCCATTCTGCTGTGCTTCTTGCTCTAGATTCTCAATATAAATCTAGCTAAAAGTTCCCAACAGTAGCCATGTCACCTCCTCAACATTAGACTGCCTTGGAATTTCTTCTGCCAGATTAATTAGTTTGCTATCCTTAATCTCAGTCTAAGACAAAGTCTTTGAACATGAGCGATATGCAGACAAACTTTCTGTCAAGCCATGACACACATCATCTGGAGCCCAACAGTCAATGCAGTCCTTCCTCCCAGCAGAAACCTCCTGAGCTGTCTTTACTGGTAGCATTTCTACCAGAATTCTGGTTTTCTGAGCACTGACAGGAATCTCCCATCATGGATAGCCTGAGGTGTTCCAGTTCTACTTTTTCAGCCAGCATTTCCGAACCTTCCTATCTCTTCCACTTCTCACAAGTCAGTTCCAAAGGCTTTTGAGCCACATGGACAGGTAATGTCACAGCAATGACTCCACTCAGAGTACCAAATTCTGTCTTAGTTACTTTTTTTTGTAGCTGAGACAAAATACTTGACACTTGAAGTTAAAGAGAAAAATGTAGGGCCGGGGATCTAGCTCAGCGGCCTAAGTGCCTGCCTGGCAAGTGCAAGGTTGTGAGTTCAATCCTCGGTGCTGCAAAAAAAAAAAAAAAAAAAA
>RJWT010051398.1:0-10706 GCA_004365215.1 Cuniculus paca
AGTTTGGGCCCGGGGGTGTTCACAGGAGCAGTAGCCAGATGCCACGTCTGTGTGGGAGTGGGGAGGTTTCAGTTGCCACTGAGCCCCTTGGTACTCCTCAATCAGGGGAGGAGCCAGCCCCACCCTGTTTGGATGGTGGGTAGGGCATGTTTATATATCACCTGACTGGGGAGGACTTTGATACAGAAAGAGATCAAGGATGCTAAACATGCCTCACAGCGCCAGCTGTCTGAACAATATACCAGAGGAGGTGAGAGGCGCAGGGCCACTGTCTGCCTGATGCAGGGCCAGCATCCTTGCTGTGCTGGTCAGGTCACAAGCTTGCATCAGCAACCAGACACTGAACAGAAATAGCCTCTAGTGTAGCCCTCTGCACCGTCAGCATCTCCAGGCACAAATACAGATAGACGCAAGGACACCACACGTCAGGAGTCAAGTTGGTACCACATTCCTGCTCTCCTGGCCCCTCCCCATGTGCCTCTCCTGGACCTGAGATGACCTGAAGCTGGACTCACTGTGGAGGGAGGAAATCAACGAACACTATTCAAAAGTGACTTCCCTCCCCTCTGTGATAAGAAAGCCTTTGCCCCAGGGGGTCTCCCCCAAACCGGTAAGCAGCCCCAGTGATTCGCCATCTTTGGAGGTGACCCCCCAGGTTGTGCGGCCTTTGCAGGATGTACGGCCCCTTGGTGGGACAGTCTTTGAAGTATCAGGTGAGGCCAGCTTCTGAGAGCTGAAAGTCCTGTGTCAGACTCTGGCAGGAGGGGGCTCTTGGGTAGGGAAGGTAGAGCAGGAGTCATTGACAGAGGCTTGTCTGTCATTGAACAGGAGCTGACATTCATGAGGGGGCTGACCCTGACAAAAGCAGCCAGGCCTGGGTCAGCAGAGAGGGGCCAGGGTCCCAGCTTTGCCTCCACCTGTGGGTGGGTAGGGAATGCAGCTCCCTGACTGCACCCCACACCTGCCAACCACAGCAAATAACTAATAACCCTCGGCCTCTGTCTGTGAAGCAAGACCGTCCCTCTCTAGAATAAAACTGCAGCGGGAGAGGAAGTAATCCAAGGAGACATTGATCACACAGGACAAACATTTTCGGATTTGTAAAAAGGCTTCGATCTTTGCAACAGTTAGTGAGAGTCTTACTACTATGAGGGCTGTCATTTTAGAGTCAAGGTAACAGAACTGCAGGGCCATATGAGACCTAATAAAGGGACACTGGTCCTGACAGACAGATTCAGGACCAGGAGTCAGGCCTCTTGAAAGAAAGGTCAATAGATAATCTTTCCATCCAGTGGACCATTTAGCAGCTGGCCTCGTGGAAAGACACTGGACTGCATGAAAAGTTGGGAATCCTAAAATTGAGGTCACTTCTATCCAGGCATGGCTGTGGGACTATGGTCAGGTCACTTATTTCTCTGAAGACTGAACCACAGACCCTGGAAGAATACTTTCTACTCCGAAATGCAATTCCTCTTCTCATGCCTCTCCCCTCTCCAGACGCTTTCCCCAGGGAATAGTCTCTTTGTAAAAAGTACTTTAAAAGGAGATTCAATGAATTGAAATGCTGTTTACATCCATCCATTACATAAAGCATGGCACTTGTGTTTCCTTGGAAGTCATGGGAAATGAAGAACAGACTCAGGATTCGGCGTGACTAATAAGGAGGTGACTGTTGCTAAATGCTCAAAGTGAGGTCAGGAAAAAGCCAGTTGCTGCAGGAAAGGCAACTCCTAAGGCAGTTTCAGCTTCTCCCCACAGGTAATGAATGGCAAAATAAACACCCCAGGTGGAGGGACACCTCCTCTTTCTTATTCCTCCCCACTTTCACCACTTCTGTCTCTGATTTTTTTAAAACGTTTAAATTAATAGACTATTCTTTACAGAAGTTTTAGGTTCACTCCCCCCCCCAAATAGAAACTGCAGAGTTCCTCTATTATCACCCTCATCTCAAGTTCTCCTATTGTGAATATTAGTGCCATATTTATACATAAAGTACAGCTGACAAGCCAGCACTGACACGCCACCACCAGCGAAAGGCCAGAATTTACAGTAGGGCTCACTCCGTAAACCCTAAAGCCATGGGTTTTGATAAACATATCACGACATGTAGCCACCGTTACAGTATCATAAGTAAGAGTTTTCCTAAAATGCCTAAACACATCCTGTACTCCACCTATTAATCACTCCTCCCTCCTTAACCCTTGGCAACTACTGATCTTTTTATTGTCTCAAGAGTTGTGCCTTTTCCAGAAAGTCCTATCCTTGGATTCATTCAGTATGTAGCCTTTTAAGGTTGGTCTCTTTCACTTAGCAACATGCACTTGAGTTTCTTCCATACCTTTACGTAGCTGGGCACCTCACTGTTTTTCATTGCTGGCCCTGTGTACTTCTGCTGTGGGACAGGAGATCCTGCAGGTTGGGCCAGGCCCTTTCTGGAAGCCTCCTACCGAAGCGGAGGAGGGGGTGTGGCAGCACAGTCTGAGGATGCCTGGGCACAGCTGCGCCCACCAAGGTATGCCACAGTGCAAGGGACAGACACGGAAGAAGGGGGCCCTGGAGATCACTGAAACTCACTCGAACTGTAGGGAAAGGGGTTCCTGGGAGAGCATGGTAGGTGATACATCTTCAGATATCATGCATATCCCTCTCTGTAGGTGACCCAAGCCATCTCCTGCATTGTGAATTCTGACTGGTGACATGTGGCCCCTGAGCACATAGTCTGCCCTCTTCTCCCAACCTTACCAAAGGAGAAAGTCCGTCTTCTACCTGCCTTCAACCGGCATCACCCACACCTGAGGTCATCAGCCCACAGGTGTAACAGCTGCCCTTAAGGGCCAGTTGCCCCCAGGCTCTTCCACTGGTAGATGATTTTCTGGAGGAACTATACAGCATCCTGGACACAGGACCAGCTTGATCTCATGTGTTTTACTCCTCCCCCCCAGGCACTGACACACCACAAAAGTGTCACCCTGTGTGTGATGCTGCAACCTGATTTGTTCTCATCCCCGTGGACCCCATCAATGACTCCCAATCTTCCCAACCTCATTCTTGTTTTTCTTTTTGGCTGCCATTATTTATATCTGCAAAATGAACAGAGGAACATGCTTTGCGCTTGGGGACATCACAGGCCAGCAGGAATTCACCTGAAGTTTTTGCCAACTTGGCCAACCTCAAGGTCCAGCCTCCTTCACCTCTGAGAGCTCAGGAGGGTGGGGAAACAGAGCATCCTGCAGGATCAGGGAGGAAGGCATGTAGGGTGAGGAGAAGGAACACAGAAACACACACACTACCCCACAAGAAGAAAATGCCTTTAAACACCATCTGATAGCCGCTCCACAGAGGGCTTCGGGCACCGCATTTAAAGTCTGCATTTAACAATACAGCATATCCTGTGCCTGTGCATCGTAGCCTTAATGCATCTGAAGCAAAAACTACAAAGGTCTCTGATGTTTCTTCCTTCCGACTTTTTTCAGAGATATGAACTTTTTTAAAGCAACCCACCCCCCTTCCCAGTGAACTCTCCTCCATCTCCTTTTCTTGCTGAAGCTGCAGATGTATATTGTGGTAGTGTGAAAAAAGCTAATTAAACTGCAGAGGCTCTGCAGGAGGCAGGGAAGGCCCCGCGGAGCACACGGGATGATTGATTTGCACTGTCACACGGCTCTGCTGGGTGTCATAACTTGGTGACAAATCAAGGATTACAGTGGCCCAGACTAACTCTCTGCCTTTGTTGTGCGGCAGACATCAAAGCCACCAAGCATATTAGTGTTTTTAATAAGTAGTTAGGTCAGGAGTAGCTTACGGTTTAGAATTACTTTTTGTACCACTGAAGGTATTGGGGGCCTGGGGTAAGAGAAAATTTATTAGTGTGATGAAATATAAAATATAATAAACCAAAAATACAATAAAAAGCGGCCCTGGAACAGAGGCAGGTTCTTTGTAGGGGTGTTGGAGATTTTGCATTATTTGTGTAAGCCACATGGCAGCCTGCTGTGGTGAGACATACCCTCTGGAAATTAGATTTTCCAGGGGGGTGGAGGAGACATGACTCCCAATGCTTCAGTTCTGGGGCGTTTCATGAGCAAACAGCTTCATTTTAATCAGCACGGAAGGAGGCTGGGAGGGTCACAGTGATATGTTCCAGGTGAACATCCTGTTCCCCAACAATTAGTATCATAAAATGATTGGGGCAACTGGCCTTATCTTGAAGGTGCATATCTTCCCGAAGACAGCTGCAGCTGAGATTTGTTTTTCTCAGAATGTTCACTTTTAGCAGGAGAACAGAGACCTGAAAATCAGAGCAAGATGGGAATCCCAAATCTATTTGTGACTGTCACACATTATCACTGCAATGATGACACACTGGCTGGGTCGATCGCCAGGCTCTCTGAGGTGTCAGTTCCAGCCTGGCGGTTTTAAGCAGGTGAAGTCCCCTGAACAGAGGGACTTTATCATATTTGGATTCAGAATGAGCATCTGGAGTGGAAAGACACAAGATACAGGTACAGGTGGGACTTTGGATATGCCTGTCAACCTCTGTGAGTCTCGGTTTCTTCATTTCACACAACTGGAATTACTCTGTCTTCCTCACTCACTAGGTTATGAAAATCTAATAAAACAGTTCTGGGGGACAGGGGATATAGCTCAGTGGCATAAGTGCCTGTCTGGCAAGCGTGAGGTCTTGAGTTCAATCCCCTGTACCCAAACAAACAAACAACAACAAAGAAAACAGTGCTGGGGAAAATAGTTCACAAATCCCTAAACACTATGCAGCAAAATGAAAAATGGAAGCAAAAAAGCCAGCTCCACCCCGCTACACACACACACACCCCTTTTTGCTGACATAGGAAAAGGAAGGCTACCATGGAAGACCCCTGTGGGTACTCCATGACAAATTTAGACTTCCAGAAGCATTTTCATTGAAATTTGCTTTGGTCTATGTTGCGTATAAAATCTCCTCGGGGTGAATAGTATATAGGTTCATACCTATATGATGAGTATGTGTATTCCTGTTTCCATCCTTATGGGTGAAAACAAAAAATAACATAACCTAGTCACAAATTCCATGCCTACTGTTATGAATTAAAATGACAGAATGGGCCGGATGGAGTGAGAATGAGGTGGGATTTCTCCACACAAAGCAGCACTCATCGGGGGAGATGCAACTTTGAGGAGCTGATGGCCCCTTAAGAAGACTCATGTTGACCAAGGAGTGAGAATGCCCATCCAACCTGGAGAGACTTGCACCTGAAACCTGGGACCCAGAGACCTCTGGACTGGTACTAAGGGCATTCCCTCCAGGAAACCAGTAGTCTCATCTCTCTTTTTAGATGGCGGATCACCTTCCTCTGTTTTTGGTATTATCTTTAACACAATGCAATTATAATTATCTCTTAGCATCCCCGGGGGAGTCAGTTCCAAGACCTCCAGCAGATACCAGGATGCTCAAGTCCTTTGTATAAAACAGCGTATTTGCACATAATCTGCATACATTCTCCTGTAAATGTTTTGTTTTGTGTTGAGACAGGGTCTCACTGTACAGTTTAGTCTGGCCTTGAACTCACTGTCTAGCCCAGGCTACCTCCTGTCTCAGCATCCTGAGTGCTGGGACTGTACATGTCCACCACCATGCCTGGTCCTCCTTTATACTTGTAATCATCTCTAGGTTACTTACATACATGATGCAGTGTAACTGCCTTGTAAATAGTTATTGTACTCTATTGTTTGGGGGAATAATGAGAAGGAAAATTCTATACATGTTCAGTACAGATGCAATATTTTCTTTAACATTTTCTGTGTGCAGCTGATGGAACACACAAACATGGGAACACCAGGTGCAGAGTTTGTATAGGAAAGGCTGACCATATGAGTGTTACAGCTTATGCTACTTAGGGTGTTCCAGTCTATGATGGGAAAGCACACCAATGGGGCTTCTTCTATGTATGCCCAAGGACTTCATTTTATATTGTTATTTGTTAAAATTAAGTTTGCAGTTACTAAAATAAAAAACAGTAGCTTCCTCTGTAAGGATTACAGAAGAAACTTCTAAGCCCCCTTAGTCCTAAGTTCCTTTTCCTGTACAGTTTCCTTCAAATGAAATCTCTTCCAGAAAAAAAGCTCTGCCTGATCTAATAAAGCTGAATCTGCCCACAAAACACTTGGAACCAGCAATTCCACTCCTCGGTGTGTATCCTGGAGACGGTCCAGTCCCACGTATGCACCAGGAAACGAGGTTGGAATGTTTGTGACAACATCATTTACAATAGTGAAAAATGAAAAACTGCCTACATGTCCATCAGCAGCAGAAAGCACAAATACGCTGTAGCATTTTAATATAAAGACATGCTATTTGCTTTCAGAAAATGAGTACAACTATGAATAAATCTCAGAAACATAAAAAAAGAACAAAGAAACACAAACCATAGAAATGAAAGTGTGCATGATTTTGTTAACACAAAGTGTACAACCAGGAAGCAATAAACAATGTATTGACTGGGATACATAAATAAGTGGAGAAACTAAAAGGAAGAAAGGAAAGAAGGAAGGGAGGGAGGGAGGATTTCACATTTCTGGGGAGGGCAGCGTCTTTCTAGCTGGGCGAGACTCAGAGAGTTAGTGTGTTGGAATAGGGGTGAAGGTTACAAGTACTGCCCTGGATTTGGAGTCCTTTATGAGAATGATTACAAAATGTTTGGATATGTGTTTAGTGGGTGTCAAGAAACTCTAAGCAGAATGCTCACAAAGTTGGTTGATTTTCTTCTGTGGCCCTCTGGAGAAATAAACAAAGACAAAAGGGGATCACACCAAGGACATATTGAAAACAAATCACCTCTGGAAGATGGTTGTGAGGTGGTAGAATTCAGGACATTCTCCTACATCTTCAAAATCTCCAGAGTGTACTGCATACTTTATTTATTCCACATGCTGCCCACAAACTCCTGAGAAGGAGTGGGGGACTCATGGAGTGTATGGGGGCAAAGGGACAAGGGGGCTTGGTTCTGGTACAAGGAAGCGGGTGGGAGGGAACAATAGGCGACCCCAGATGGTGGACGGCCGGAGCCTGCCCCTTTGACAGTTAATGCGGGCATGTCAGCATGTGTCTGTGTGAGTGAGAGATGAAACACACGATCAGGCACATCTCATCATTAATGATGCTTAGATACTGTGAAGAAGAAACAAAGAAAGAAGAAATGCAGTACTTATTCGTATTCTTCCCCTTAAAAGTTGCCTTTTCAGTGAGACATTGGAAGTAACCACCCACTCCCTTACCAACACCTCAACCTACTTTAATCCTCTTCATAGTACTAACAATATCCAAAATCTTTATGATCTATTTGTGTGTTTGTTTATTGCTGTTCTTTTCCACCCTTGTGACCTACTGCTGCTCCCCACACTGGAACAGAAGCTTGTTACCCTAACATATGCGTTCACCAGAATAGTATTCCTTCAAGGCCCCCTCCACTGGAATAATATTCAGATATCCTACACTTTACTCTCACATTGACTTGTGACAAATAATTTTTTCTTACTTATCCATTAAGAATATCAGTAACAGTAGCTGTTTCCAGAAAGGGAACTGAGGAATTGAAGGATAAGGATTCAAATATCAACTTTTCACTTTAATGTAAGGCTCGAAAGCATGAAAACACTAGAAGAAAAAAATAGAAGAAATGTTTCAGGACTTTGGTCTAAGCAGAGATATTTTAGATGTGACCCCCAAAGCACAGGCCAAAAAATAAAAGCAAAATTGACAAATGAGATTGCTTCAAACCGAAAAGCTTCTTTACAGCCAAGGAGACAATATGGTGAAGACACGACCTCTAAAATGAGGGAAAATATTTGCAAATTATTCATCTGACAAAGCATTAATATCCAGAATATGTGAGGAGCTCAGCTCAACAGTAAAAAAAAAATCAGTAATCAAATTTCAAAATGAGCAAATGACCTGAACAGATAGTTCTTTTAAAAGGATATTGTGTTGGGGATATAACTCAGTTGTGCAGCACCTACCTGGCAAGCGCAAGGTCCTGAGTTCGATTCCTGGTACCCACCAAAACACACACACACACACACACACACACAAAAGGATATACGAATAACTGACAATTATACCAAAAAATGCTCAACATCACTAGTCATCAGGGAATGCAAATCAAAATCACAAGAAACCAACTTACCCTTGTTAGAAATGCTATTGTCAAAAAGACAATAATGAGTGCTGGCAAGGAGGCAGAGAGAAGGGAACTCTCACCTACTATTGATGAAAACATAGATTAGTACTGCCATTATGGAAACATAAGGAAATGTCTTCAAAAACTAGAAATAGAACTGACATGTAATTCAGAAATCCCAATACTGGGTATATAGCCAAAGGAATTTATCAGAACATTGAACAGACATCTGCACTCACATGTTCATTGTGGCACTATGCACAATAGCCAAGATCTGAAATCTTAGGTACCCATCAGTGGGTGAACAGATAATAGAAATGTGATATATATATATATATATACCATTGAGCCATTAAAAAAAAAAGAATTTTTGTCATTTGCAGAAGTGTGGGTGGAGCTAGAGGATATTATGCTAAGTAAAATAGGTCAGACACAGGAGGAAAAATACTGCATGTTCTCACTTACATGTGTGCTGTAGTTTCTGTCTAGATGCCCCCCACCGCCAAGCCTCATGCGCTCATAGGCAGGGCTTTGAAAGGTGATTGGATTATGAGGCTCACTTGCTGTTAGGAAGTGGGGCCTGGTCAGAAGAGGTGGGTCATGTGTTGAGGGGGGCTGACCAAGAAATATGTCCCTTCCTGGCTCCTCCCCTCACCCCCTGCTTCCAGGCAGCCATGAGGTGAGTGGCTTTTCTCTGTGGCTGGCCCTTCCACCATACCGATTCCACCCTGGAAGCAACCCCCTGGACAGACATCACTACAAACTGTGAGCCCAAAGGAAGCGCTCCTCCGTCAAGCTATGAGTGTCAGGTAGTGTGTCTAGCAATGAGAAAGCAACTGAGACAATGTGAAAGCTAAAACACTGCTCTCATAGAAGAAGAAGCTGAAACATCGCTAAGAATAGCTAAAATGTCAGTAACAGTAGTCTTTTCCAGAAAGGGAACTGAGGAATTGAAGGAGAAGGATTAAAAGATCAATGTTTCACTTTAATATTAAAGGTTCAAACCATGAGAATACTAGAAGAAAAAAAATAGAAGAAATGTTTCAGGACGTTGGTTACCAAACCTGGGGAGGGTGTGGTGCAAGGCGGGTGGAAAGAGGGTGGTGACAGTTACAGGGGTGCAGCTGCATAGAAAGAATAACTTCTGATGTCCTATAGACCAATAGGATAACTATGGTTGACAGTAATTTATTATTTCAAAACAACCAATAAAAAGGATTTTAAATGATACATGTCTGAGGTTATAGATTTCAGTTTCCCTGATCTGCTTATTATACATTTTATAAATGTATTGAAATGTTACATTGTATCCCATGATTATTTATCATTACTGTGTTGATTAACAGCAATAACTTTTTAAAATTAACTTTCACATATTGTTTTCAACTCTTTCACCAAACATGTATCTTAGCTATAGAAAAGTTTAATTAAAAATCTTTCTCTCCATCTTTCTGGCTCTTTGGTTCTCTCTCTGTCTCTCTCTGTCTCTCTCTGTCTCTCTCTGTCTCTCTCTCAGAATGGATATTTCAAACTTTTTTTTTCATTTAAAGCCCATTGGGCCTGAATAATGATGTTTCCACTGCACCCACTCCTTCCAGCAGAAACCTCCTGTGGGGTGTCTTCATCCTCCTGTCTGGACTGGGAAGAGCTTGACTCTCAGAGAGGGGTCAGGTAAGGAGGGCTGCCCATCATTTCTACCAGTTGGCCAAGTTCTTCTCCTGCTAAATGAGGAAGCTCATAAAAAGAGCTTATCTCTGGATAACCCAGGGCCTCCCCAGTTTCCATCCGCCAGGCGCCTGGGAAAGGACAACAAAGGGGTGTTGAGAACAATGAACGTCTGTGCAGTTGAGCCTGCCCCAGCAGGCACGGGAACCCCAGCTTCTCAATCCCTCCCTTCCTTGGTCTGAGGCCTAGGGACCAGGGTTCTCCCTAGTGGCCCCTGGTCCTACTCAACTGGCGTCCTCAGCCACACCCTCTCTTTAACCTAATGACACTTCTAAAACAGCTTCATGGGGAGCCTCATCCTTTATTTCTTAGACTATTCCTAGTATCAGAATTCTACAAGTACCATGCCATTTCTTTTCTGTTTCTGTTTCTATCCACCAAAGCCACTGTGCTCTGCTCTTGCTGAGCCTCACAGTTGCCAGTAAATTCCACTACGGTTGGTCTTTCTTCTCATGAAAAAATGATCTTCCTTGACCCTTCAGGCAAAGTTAGTGACTCAGTGGGTCCCAAAAGGAGCCCCCACTCACTCTCCTGCAAGGACCTCACTCCTGCTGAAAAACTTGGTAGTCTTTTCTCTACATTTTCTCACCTTCAGTTTGATTGCTACCTAACCACCAACCTGAGATGCATATAGATAAATATTTTCCTTTCAACTTTATAAAGAAGCCAAGGCACAGGTTTGGATCCTGCCATAATTAGTTGCTGACTGTGAGAGAACCCAGAACTCTTGACGCCCAACCTGTTTTAGTTACTTTTTCTTGTTGCTGAGACAAACACCTGACACCCAAAGTGAAGCAAGGAAAGGTTTAT
>RJWT010051399.1:0-10713 GCA_004365215.1 Cuniculus paca
TTCTCCTTCCCTTTTTGTTAATGGCTTGGGGCTTTGAACACTGTTTTGTTCAGCCACACGGGGAAATGTTTAATGAATCCTTGTGAATATTCATTAAATGCTGTTAATATTTTCTGGTGGGGGAGGCCCTGCTGCCCATCCAGCGCGACTCCCACCGCAGCAGCGCGGCAGGGGAAGCAGCCCACCGCTTGATTTGTGCTATTTGTTTTCCATTTCAATTGCCCTATTTTCCGGGACCTCAGGAGGCTCCTCCGTCTGTGGGGGCCAGGGGTATTGGCGGGGCCTGTTTTCTTGCTCCCTCTCCCTCTCTTCAGAAAGGAGTTTGGAGATCTGGGCTGTGGAGGGAAAGAGGCACAACCTCCGCCCCAGTGACCCCCTGGCAGAAACCCCGAGTGTGCAGGGACCAGGGATATAGCTCAGTGGTTAGCTCCTGCCTAGTGGGTACGAGGCTCTAGGTTCAATTCCCAGCAATGCAAAGAAAAACAAAAACGAAAACCAACCAAACAAAAATATCATGCAGCTGCACCCACAGCAGCACAGATTGTAATAGCAACCAAATAAGGAACGATACAAAAGCCCATCGATGTGAGAAGAGGCAGGTGTAGAATAGTCACGCTAAGGGATTACTATACACTCCTAAAAATGACCAGCCGGACCTGTGGGATGAAGATGGTGGCAATTTACAGCAGGTGATGTAACTCATATACTTTTTAAAGTGTACAATACAGTCAGGAATGATGGCCCATGCCTTAATCTCAGGACTCAGGACACCGAGGCATAATGATTGTAAGTTTGAGGCAAGCCTGGGTTATAGAGTGAGACCCTATTACAAAAGAAAAGTGAAAAAAATGTGCACAATACAGTGATTTTTAATATAGTCACAAGACATCTCTGGTGTCTAATTCTAGACTTTTTTTTACTTTAAAAAAAATCTATATTGATTTCTCTGAGCTCATTGAAGAGAAAGGTTTGTGCTAGAATTGTTTGGATGATTAAATGCAGATGTCTTGTACTCTAAGTAACTGATTTGAAGATAATGATACACAATGTATATATCATTGTTACTCCCCAATTATCATGTTTTGAAACTTTGGGGTTTTTTTTTCTTTAAAATAAAATTTTTAAAAAAAATTCCAGAATATTTCAGCACCACAAAAGGATATGCCATGAGCTGGGTGTGGTGGCGCACTCCTGTAATCTCAGCACTCAGGAACCTGAGGCAGGAGGATCATTGCAAGTTCGAGAAAGTGAGCCCGAGGCCAGCCTGAACTGTATAATGAGACCCTGTCTCAAAAAGATGAAAAAAAAATAGAATATGCTATACTCATTAGGGGTCTCGTCAGTCCCAGCCAGTCCATAATCTTTCTGTGTCTTTTAGATATTTGCCTACTCTGGAATCATATAAGTGGTCTCTTGTAGCTGGCTTCTTTTGCTTAGCATAATTTAAAAATCCATTCGTGTTGTAGCGTGTTATCAATGCTGTGTTCCTTTTTTGTGACCAAATAATATTCCACTGTATGGATATACCACAGTCTATTTATCTACTCATCCTGCACACTTAAAGTATAAAGAGAGCCATAGGATGGAAATATATGGGGAGAGGAGAACCATAGGAACAGACACATGAATATACAAGGCTTTGATTAGGTGGGTGCTATCCTGGGACAGGATCCTTCATCCTTGTCCAACCTCAGATAAACACAGCCCTGGCACCATCTTGACTGTAACCTGAAAGACTGAGCCAGAACCTCCCAGATAAGCTCTCCTGGGTTTGATTCTCAGAAGCCGCTTGAGAAACATTTCCTGTTGAAGCTCTCAGTTGCATGATGATTTGTCACATAGCAATAGATGGCTTCAATGATAAAGGATTTATTATCTCATAGAGCAAGCTTTTGTCTTCACGCTTAACTCTTCATTTCAAGGTAGCTGCCATAGCTCCAGAGATCACATCCCTAAACAGCTGCATTGAGAAGAATAGAAAAACATATGCCTTTCCCACCAGCCCCCCCAGGGGACTTCTCTGTGGAGGACCACCTGACCAACTCTCCTTGAAAGAAAAGCAGTTATCTCCATTTTGGCTAAACCTGGCCCTATTTTCATGTATTGATATTACAGAGCTGGCTAGGACTTTTCCTTATCCCCTCAATTGGCCTTAGGCAGTGTAAATCAGACTAATCAAGTGGCTGATGCGTAGTCTTTGAAGCAAGGCGATAGGTCCGTATTGCCCCGTCCCGCAGCTCCCAAGAAGTGTGTGTGAGAGCCACACCACAGTGTTGGCTGGGATGGAGCTTCGCCCGCCCGATAAGAGGCAATGACAGAGGCAATGACACTTCCCAGGGCACAAAAGATTGCACATCAGAGCTGAAGCACCCACCGCAAAACATTAGCTACTCCCTCGAATTGTTATGCAGATTACTGTTTCTGCACATCCTTCTCTCTGCATATTGCAGAGATGATCTCTGTGCCTGCCTAGCCCAGTTCACAGCACTCACATAATTTCCTGCCACTCTCACGGTCACTCATCCCTGAGAATGATTGGGGGGCGGGGGACCAAGAGTGATCCCTGAGCCACTCCCCTCTCCATGAATTAATCAAACCTGGGTTCAGCCCTGAATTGAGGCCTTTGTTCTGGTTATCCTTTTTTTTTTTTTTCTTGGTCAGTTTGAGACAGGGTCTCACTATGCTGTTCAGGCTGGCTTTGTAGCCCAGGTTGGTCTCAAACTCACAATGATCCGCCTGCCTCAGCCTCCTAAGTGCTGGGGTTACAGGTGTGCCCCACCACGCCCGGCTTGGCTGTCCATCTTACTAGCTGTGCTTAGGACCCCCTTGGCTCTCCACAACTACAAATATGCCTTAGTGTCTTTATTCACACCATGGGTTGCACTGGAGGTGGGAGATTGGAATTAACTCACTAGAATTCCCATACCTTTTCTATGGGACTACAAGTAGAAACTTCCCGAACCTCACTGAGGACCAGGAAGGGCTTTCAATTCTCCCCATCATGTTTCATGGGTGCAGGTGCATTTCCAACACCTGCCTGACCCAGGTGCTCCCAAGGGGCACACAGTCCCTTTGATTGACCTGAGCGGGCTGTGGAGCACGGAGGACGTGTGATAACCCAGCGCGTGATGTCATCGAGGGCCCGGGTTGTACTGTAGATTTGATAAGTGCTGCTGCTGGGGTGGATAGTGTCACTCTAGGGCGGTTCAGCATGATGGTTGTTAACATTTCCTGAGCACTTGCTATGTTCTCGGTGCGTTCAATAAATTATTTCATTTAAACTTCATGGTAATCTTTCAAGGCAGGGCTTTTGCAACCTATTTTACACCCCAGGGAACAGATGAAGGGGCAGAGCTGAAGTTCCAGCCAGGCAGTCTGACCCCGACTTGCCATCTAACCATTGCATTCTCTCTACAAAGAGCCACCCTCCCTCATACAGATCTGTGCCACATGCAGTGGTGCACACCTATAATCCCAGGTACTCAGGAGGCTGAGGCAGGAGGATCACATATTTGAGCCCAGCCTGGGCAATTTAGCAAGACCTTGTCTCAAATAAAAAATAAAGTGTTGGAGATTTAGTTCGGTTGGGTTTGATCTCCAATGCCTCACACAAAAACAATCGTACGAGTCTGTGTTGGAATCCCAGTTCTACCTAAGCTCTATGACCTCGGTCAAGTTACCTTAGTAACCCTGAGCCTCAGTTTCCCCAGTTCTCAACTTGGAAATAATTAACACCTGCCTCCAAAAACATTTCTTGTTGTTGTTTTTGCCTTTGTGAGATTTTGATGAAAAAAATAAATCTTTAAAGCTAGGATATTGTGTCTTCAATGCTAGCAGTCTCTTAATTAATAATCACAGGATTCCCGGCACCATTGACATTTATGTCTGATTTTTGTCTTTACAGAAATCATAAATCTGGATCTGATTATCACTTCATGCACGGATTCTTCCCAAGGATTCACAGCCTCATTCTTTTATCTCTTCTGTAAAATATGATCCAATTTACAAAACTTTGAGTTACAACTCGGCGGGAAGCCCAGCTGGTGTGTAAAGACGTGCTTGGAGCCCTCTGCGCCGTGGAGCTTAGGTCCCTGGGGGCCAGGCGAGGACCAGGATCTTCAGTTCTCCTGAATAATAAAGGACCTGGTTGTGAAGTGAGTAGTACCAGATCATGTATCCGCTAGAACCATCCAGATTTTCCTGTTCAAAGCTGAGCCCCCAGCATCTAACTCCCTCGGGGAGGCCAAGAGAGTAAGAAGCCATCCGCTTCGATGGCTCCCAGCTTCGATGATTTCTCTGCTTTTCTGAAGTTCCTCAAAGGCACCGAGTTGCAGGAGGTGCCCCAAGACTCAGCTTCCTCATCTGCAAAATGGGATGAGAAACTGCAACCAACCCAACTATTCCCCCTTCTAGTATCATCCGGAGAGAATTAAAGACATCATCTTACAGTGACCCATTCACACCCCTGTGCATGGCAGCACAATTCATAATAGCAAAATTTTAGAAGTGGTCTATTTATCCATCTACAGAGGAATGACATACAATGGAGTACTACTCTGCCTTAAAGAAGGGTAAACGTGAGTCATGTATAGGAAAATGGATGCACTTTGAGATCCTGAGATTAAGGGAAATAAATCAGACACCCAAGTTTAAATATTGCATGGTTTCTCCTACATGAGAAACCCAAAATGCACGTACATTAAAAAGCAAAATAAAAGACAGATGACAGAAAACAGGGAGATAGATCTTTTGCAAAAAGGAAGGAGATGCTGGATGTGGTGGCGCACTCCTGTAATTCCAGCACTCAGGAGGCTGAGGCAGGAGGATTGTTGCAAGTTCAAGACCAGACTGTGCTACAAAGAGAGCCCAAGGCCAGCCTGAACTGCACAATGAGACCCTGTCTCAAAAAGACAAACAACCAAAAAAAAAAAAAAAAAACCAGAAGGAGACCAAGACATGAGGGGAAGGAATGAAAAAGGGAATGAGGATGTGCTACGTACATGTACCAATTCCACTCAAGGGAAGCAATCACTGTGTCCTGCAAACGTGTACTGATAAAAATAAAAATTTTCACAAGGGAATGGCTATTTGGACCGAGCAGTAGCTTATGCCTCACGAGATACAGGAAGCCAGGCATGGGGATGAATGTTTCTGGCTCCATAAATGCTCGCAGACTCTGAGCTGATTCACTCGTTCGAGTCATGCAGCAGAACCCTGAGCCCTCCCCGTGATCCACAGGGACGCAGGACACGGGGTCGCCGTCCAGCTGGGGAGAGACTTTCCTTCTTGAGGCTCGGTTTCACGTCCCCACACACACTTAACCAATTCACGTTATAACGTCACTTGCAACTCCAAAATCCAAAGTGAGACCGGACCTAGAATATGAGCAAAAGAAGGCAATTAAAGCAGCTCAGACTGCAAGCGTGTGTGGAAAATGCACATCCAGAATGTTCAGGGCAGTATGACTCATCACAGGCAAACAGAGGACACAGCCCAAACGTCCACCCATAGAGGAACAGAAGGACAAAACTTGATACACTGCCCCACGAGGGGAATATTACTTGGCCACAAAGGAGGAAAGCACTGGCACATGTTACCTTGTGGGTGCGCCTTGAAAATATCATGCCGAGTAAAAGGAGCGTGTGATAAAAGACTGTGTGGCATGAGATTCCATACTTTTATGTGAAAGTCCACAACAGGGAAACACAGACAAACAGCAGCAGCAGCAGCAAAACATCTGAGAGTCAAGCATCAAAGTGCAAACCTGTTTAATGTTTTTCTTTTGAGACTGGGTCTTGCTAAGTTACTAAGTTGCCCAGGTTGGACTTGAACTTGTGATCCTCCTGCCTCAGCCTTCTGAGTGCTGGGATTATAGGCCTGTGCTGGCACCCTTGACTCAAGTCTTTTTTTTTTTTTTGGAAGAAGGACCCAGGGGCCTCCCAGGGTGGGGAGTCCTCGGGGATTCATTTCCAGGACCTCATGTCTTTAGGATTCTGCAGGAAGATTGTGCTCAGCACAGATGACTGCACCTGTGTCCCCAGCACGAATCAATTCTACCCCCTCCTGCAGAGGGCGCCCCCTGCAGGGTCAGCCAGGGCTCGGGACAGGGGCCCAGGTCCAGGGAGCTGGGAGAACAACAGGATTTGTGCCCGCTTCCCCGGCCCAGCCTCGCACAGTGGGAGGACACTGAACAAGTGGAAGGACTCACGGGGGACCCCAGGAGTGGGGCTGGGTGCGGGACAGGGGCGGGGAGGCTGCGGGCAGCTCCCCAGGCCAGGTGTCCCGCCGACCCCCCCGCTGCTGCCTTCCCCACTTGCCACGCTGCTCGAATAAGCGCGTGAATCTGCGTGCATCCCCAGGGGCGGCCCCGCGGCCCAGCTCTAATCAGGTCACTCCTCTCATTTAGAGGGTGTAACGCACCGTCCTTCCAGAGGGACCACTGCGTCCACTCTCAGCTACTGAGGGGAGCTGCTCTCCCTCTCCTCCCTCCGTGTCACGCACCTCCCACCTGGGCCAGTGGACAGTCGCCCCCCACCTCCCACTCACGCTCGCACTGCCTCCTTAGATGCCCATCCCTGCCGCGCTGGAGCCCAGGGAGCTGAGGTTCGAATCAACTTCGTGTTCCAGCCGGGTTCGTGATGGTGCATGCCCTAATCCCAGCACTCAGAAGGCTGAGGCAGGAGGATCACTGAGAGTCGAAGATCAGTTTGGGCTACATCATAAGTTTAAGGCCAGTCTGAGCTATACAGAAAGACTCTGTCTCATAACAAACAAACAAGCAAATAAACCAACACCCTTGGTGTTCCAGGCCAGCTCTGAGCTATTCCCACTGTGCAGGTCACCTCCCATGAGGCTAAACTGGTGCCTGTCTTGTAGGACTGGGTGATGACCACGGAGACGACCCATGAGGAGCAGCTACTCCACCAGGCGGGCTGCACACGAGAGCCAGCAACTGTGGCAAGGCCTTGTCTAGCTCTATGCTCCAGGGCCCCCTTGCCGCCCACTGGCTCTCTGGGCCCGGAAGTTTCTGTGTGCTCTTCAAGCTCAGCTTACAAACCAGTTTCTCCCGAAGCCTGGCCATTTGGCCCCCACCCAGTACTCCCCATGTTGCCCTGGAACTGGGTGTTGCAGGGCCCATCTCTGGCCCCACCCATGAGCGCTGAGGGATGTGGCCTTTAGTGCGCGCTACTCCTGGCCCCACTGACATCTGCGCTCAGCCTCAGCCCCTGTGTGGGTGCGAAGAGGGACCGGAAGCCAGGAGAGAGGGAGGCGACATACTGGGCTGTAATCTGCAGGCAGAGGGGCTGCTGTGTGCCTGGGGAGGTGGGCGGGCGTGGTTATCACAGAGCACCAAAAGCTCAGTAGCGGAGAAGACCACACCCAAATTCTTGTCCTCATTGTTCAAGGCAGCAATGATACAGACCGCGTATCCTGGTTGGGTATCGTGGTGCACATGTGGTGCACACCTGGAATCCCAGTACTCGGGAGGCTGAGACAGGAGGGTCACCGAGAGTTTGAGGCCAGCCTGGGCTACATAGTTAGTTCGAGGCCAACATGATCTACATAGCGAGACCCTGTCTCAAAAAACAAAAACAGACCAAGTATCCTATCTGGCTACTCAGCTCTGCAGCCAACAGAGTCAGCTGACTGCGAAGTGTCCATGTCCCCACCTGCAGAACGGTGAACCCTGGCCACCTCCCAGGCTCCGAGGATGGAGTCAGCGGATACAGAGTGCCCATCGTGCAGATGTGCAGACAGCAGCTCACAAGCCCTAGAGAAAAGGGATGCGGGGGGCTCACTTATTTTTTGCCTATTTCTTCTTTTAAATCAGTTCGTCAAGCTATGGTTGGATTATAAAAAGCTGTACATCGTTGGGCGTGGTGGTCCATGCCTCTAACCCCACCAGTCTGGGAGACTGAGGCAGGAAGATCACATGTGTGAGCTCAGCGTAGGCAGTTTAGCCACTTAACCAGACCCTGTCCCAAAATAAAAACTAAAAAAGCCCTCGGATGTAGCTCAGTGCAAAGGCCCCGGGTTCGGTCTCCAGTACCCACCCCAAAACAGAAACAGTAAAAGCTGCCCTTATTTCCCACCCAGCTAGATGAGCTTGGGCTAAGTATTCCCCGTGAAGCTGTTCCACAGGGTGGACGGAGCAGTGCTTTCCTGCTCGGCAGCTTCCTTGCCTTTGTTTGTGGTCTTAATCTGGGAGATGGATGGGATGCAGGCCTTTTTCTTCCTGTTGAGATGTACAGAAAGGTCTCCGTGTCCACCAAGGAGAGCAACGCAAGGAAGCCGCTTAAGTCGTAGTAGCCAATATCTAGCTGGGAATCCGAGAAGAATTAATTGATAACAAGGGTCATTAATCCCCAGAGCAGGATGCCACCAGCACAGATAATAGAATTCAATTACTGGAGGGTTTCTTGTCTATTAAAGTGTGCCAGTTCCGACAAGGCCGTGTTTAACCATTACAGCTCCTGGGATGCCTTCTCCATCACCCCTTCGGTATGCTGCTCTTTCATCTTCCTGCCTCCAGGGACACTTAGCCTGGATGGTACTCTGTGAGTGTGTGTGTGTGTGTGTGTGTGTGTTTATGTGTGTGTAGAAGGGACAGAGACAGAGATAGAACCCAACCAGCTCTGTCCGTATTAAAATGCCTTCATGTGGGCATGGCGGTGCACACTTCTAATCCCAGTACTCAGGAGGCTGAGGCAGGAGGATTGCCATGAGTTTGAGGCCAGCTTGGGCTACATAGTGAGTTCAAGACCCACCTGAACTACACATCAAAACTTTGTCTCAGAAAAACCTAAGTAAATAAATAAATAGATAAATAATACCTTCATAAAGTATTCCATTCTTTTTCTTACAATTAAAGAAGTTTTCAAGCTGGGTGTGGTGATGCACGCCTGTAATTCTAACACTAGGGAGGCTGAGGCAGGAGACTTGTGGCCAGTTCCAAACCAGCCCAGAATACACAGTGAGTTCAAGGCCAGTCTGAACTATACAGGAAGACCCTGTCTCAAAAACAACAAAAAATGTTTTTAAGTTTCACAAGAAGTAATCACGCTCATTGCAAAAAAAAAAGACAGAAAAATCCTAATGAGCCACAAGAAACTAAAACACAAAAACCAAAATCATCCCTAACCCCTTTCCCCAGAGAGGCCCATCTTTCCATGGTTCTCTTTTGTTTGTTTTTAAGATTCAGCCAAGTATCACATCAATCCAAGCAAATTACTCAAAAAGATGTGGCATACGATGGAGAATGTGTTTTTTTTCTCCCCTCCAACCCGCTCCGTAGATGTGACCACGGCTGTTCAGCCTGAACTCCGCAGACTTTGTCACGCATTTGTAGATGCACTTGCGTCTCCAGATACATACACAGGATTTTAAAGATAGACGAGGTCGTGCAATGTGTGTGTTTCTGTGACCTGCTTTTTTTCACCTAATCATTCGTCTTGGAGAGCTTTTGTACCCACTCGCTTTGATCTCCCATATTCCCTCTGACGCCCGGATAACATGTCATTGTATCAATAAACTTCCATGGGCACCCATTTCCATACTCTGGGCAGTTAAGTCATTTCCAATTTATCACTAACAAAAAATAGACATCCTGGCCGGGTGTGGTGGCGCACGCCTGTAATTCCAGCACTCGGGAGGCTGAGACAGAAGATCCTCTCGAGTTCAAGGCCAGCCTGGGCTACACAGTGAACTCAAGGCCAGCCCGAACTACATAGCAAGACCCTGTCTCAAAACAAACAAAACCAGACATCCTTGCCTGCATGTGCAAGTGTTTCTGTGGGATGGGGTCATGGAACTGTCGTCACTGTCATCCACCATTTACATTTTGATAGAATTGTCAAGTTCCTCTCCAAAAAGGTTGCACCAGATTATACTTCCAGCAGCACATGAGACGCTCTGACTCCTACATGCTCTTGGGAGTACTGGAAATTACCACTCCTGAATTTCACGTGTGTGGTCAATTTCATGGGTAAGCGCAGCACATCATCTTCCTCTGCATTTCCCTAGCTACTGTGAAGTTGGGCGCCTTTTTGTGTGTCTATGGCCATCGTCCCTCTTTCTCTCTGCTGCGTGCATACACACACTTTTAAAACACATCCCCCTGCCTTGCTGCCTGCTTTTCATCCCCCACAGCACGTTGAGAATGCCTTTCTGTGTCAGCACACATCCTTTAGCATCATCCTTCATGGCCGCCTGGTGTGACAGCGACACAAACTTTCCAATCTTCTCCTCATTGTTGGGTCTCGAAGTTGTCCTCCATCTTTTGCTGTTTTTGCCAAAGCTATGATGAATACTGTTAGAGTCGAGTGATGCATCGAGCACTTTCTTAGGCCCTTCTGATGGGTTCCTAGGGGCGGAAGCACTGGTCACAGATGTGCATAGTTTTAAGACCATGGCTACTTATGGCCAGTGTGTGCCCCAGAGCCCACCCGATAACCGATGGGCAGGAATCTTAAAGGATAATGTGACCTCACCCATTTGGCCTTACCTGCTGACATGAAAATATAACCTCTCCCTTCAACGCAGCACCTCTGGCCTCCCTGAAGAGCCCAGGTGGTCACAAAGGTCTGACCACCGATACATCTCTCACAGGCCCAGACCTCTGCCAGGGCAGGGCCATCATGGAACACTTGGCCCGGCACAGAGCCAGCTGTCCGGCCCCTCTCATGGACACGGGCACCAGGCGCAGTTACCACG
>RJWT010051400.1:0-10707 GCA_004365215.1 Cuniculus paca
GTATTTCAAAGCACAGGCCAGGAAACGCTGAACATGAAATCTAATATGCAGTTTTGCTGTTGTGGGCTGTGGGAAGGACAGAACTGTGCTTTGCAACCCACACTCAACAGAAGCCACTCAGAGGTCAAGTGAAAGTTATAGGGACAGAGATTCAACATGTGGGGTGGTGGGGTGCTGGGGCTCACCAGAGCCCAAGAGGTTTAGCAATTCATTCATTCAACAAATATTTATTTATTTATTTTTGGGTTTTTTTGAGACAGGGTCTCACTGTGTAGTTGAGGCTGATCTCGAACTCACTATGTAGCTGAGGCTAGCCTCAAACTCATAGCCTTCCCCCTGCCTCAGCCTCCTGAGTGCTGGGATTGCAGGCTTGTGGCACCACACCTGGCTACTCAGTATTTATTAAGCATGTACTATGTGCCAAGTAGAGAAGGATCTGGCAGGGAACAATAAGTACTGCTGGACAGAAATGGTTAGAATTTGATGATCTCAAGGGGTTCCCCAGTCTTTCTTTTCTAATTGCCTTTCCCCAAGTAGACACATGTCTGAATTTTTAGATTCTATATGAGTTAGTTCATGTTCAATATTATGCTACTAATATTTTCCAGTATTTACTCTGTACTAGGCATTATGTTGGGACCACTTAACTAATCATGGTTAAGACCACTTGCTAGACCTACTCAATACCAATTTCCCTCTTCTTCCTTACTAACAAAAAACTCAATTTCATTCAGGGTGGTACCAAAGAACAAATCTTTCTGAATAAAATTGGCCCTGAAATTTTACTGTTAGCTTCCAAACGCTCATACCAGTGGACACACAAATACATTATCTCATTTATTTCTCACAGATCAGTGAGGTAGAGGTTCATGTAGCCCCAGATTTACAGTTTGGCAAGCTGATGTTGATAGAGTTTAAACGAACAGTTCTGATCAGATGGCTTCCTTTCTTGGGTCAGCTCCCTCTCTGCTTATAAGGCTAGACTCTTAGGGCCTATGGAGTGCAGAATGCAGAAGGAGAGGGAGAGAAAGGTGGGGAGGTGGGAGCTGTCAGTTGCCCATCTAGGCAGGACTCCCAGGAGAAGCATATTAAAGCGTGGGAAAGTCAAAAGCAGAAAAAGTTTTGCATAATTTCCACATGAGATTCAGGAAAGAGACAATATCAAAATAAAATGAGCTTACAATATGATTAAGCAGAGGGAGGACTTGAGTTTTGCATATAAAAGTTTCCAGAAGGTTCCAGGCACCCTATGGAGGGATGTAGAAAAAAGGTGATGGTGATAGACTAATGGGAGTTGCTGTGGAAGGAGTGAAGAGGCCCTGAGGCCAAAAGCTATGAAGTGAACAGAGATGACTAGGGACAAAACTAATGTGGCAGAGAGGCCCCAGTGGGAAATTCAGCACTGGAAATATAGAACTAGTCAGCCAAAAGGTGCCTGGAGAGGACTGATGTCATTATCATTGTTCTAGGAGTCAGCAATTTTTAACTTAACCACTGTAACATGCTGGGACAGTGACAAGGAGAAAGAGACTACTTGTCACAGACACTAGCAGGGGACTGTAGTATCCTGATGCACTGCGTTCCCTTTCATACTTCCTAACACCCTTGTTGAGACAGAGGAGGAGAAAGACTTCAGAAACAATGGCATATTCAGGTGAAAAATCCTCTCAAACTAAGGGGACCTGAGGATGCCACTCACTTGCATGTTCCTAGTCCCTTGCAGCTCAGGATTACTCATGGTAGGAAGATCAGGGAAGGTTTGGAACATCTAGAAGCAGCCTTTGCTTTGCATACTTGAGATGCAGAGTGTGTGCTCACATTCTGTTATGCTGAGGCACATTCCCACTTCCTCTAAATTTTGCAGACAAGAAGGTAGAAGGCATCATAGAAATGCCATACTGTCTCCAAGTCTCAATATTGTATCTTTTAAAAAGGGGATGAAGGCCACCTCCAAACATTACAAAGATAGATGTGGATTGGAGCCATGAAGGAGCATGATAAAAGTCACACTTTAGACATGGGAACTCAAAATTTGTCCTCTTTTCCATCCTTCTGTCTTCCCATAGATGCTGTCAAGGGTCAACACTGGAGGCCCCTAGGACTTTAGTGGTGGCTCAGTGATTAGAAAGAAAGAATCAGGCTTCATTTTAATGCTTGAAGCTCATTTGTCAATAATAGGTATTTATTAAGCATAGATTGGTTAAATGAATGAATTCACGAATGAATGATTAAAAACTTGTCAGGGACCACAGGAGTCATGGACACCGAATGGCGTCACATGAGGTTCTGGCCTGCTTTTGGTGGAATCACCTAAAGAGCAGAGGTAGACATTTTTCAGTCTCAGTTTTTTTTAAAAATTTAATTAAATTAATTTTTTTTTTTTTTTTTTTTTTTTTTTTGCGGCACAAGGGATTGAACTGACCACCTCACACTTGCCCGGCTGATGATTAGGCCACTGAGCTAAATCCCTGGCTTAAATTTTATTTTAAAGAGAATAAAACAGAACAAAACAAAACAGAGTAGGACAGAACAAAGCAGATCAGAACAGAACAATGTAAGCAATACAGGACTTCAAAACAAGACAACAGGAAATCACCAGTGGCTACCATCGTGTCTCTTGTTTTCTTCAAAATAGTTATTCATACTCTCACACACAATAAATTCAAACAAAGCAGAATAGTATAAAGCCAATCAGAACAAAAGAATGAAAGCATTACAGGCTTTCAAACCAGACACTAAGGAATCACCAATGACTACTGTAATGTCTCTTGTTTTCTTCAAAATAGCTGTCCATACCTTCTCATATATTGCAATCAAATAATAGAGAAGCGACTAAAACCAATCAAATCAAAGAATAAAAGCATTATTGGACTTCAAAACATGATGATAATAAATCAGCAATGGCTACCATTGTGTCTCATTTTCTTTATAGTAGCTGTTCATACTTTAGTCTCAGTTTTCAGATGTCACCTCCTTCAGGAAGACTTCCCTGATACTGCCAGTTGGTGATACTGCTCTGTGCTCCTCTCCATTGCCAAACTATGTACTAATCTGTATATTGTATAACTTGACCTTGAATTCTTACAGATAAATTTATGTCTCCTGACATCTTCCTGTATTCATAGCATGGGATCTGGCCTAAGGTGCTATTAATGTGATAATAAGACTCATTTATTTAGTACTTCCCAGCTAACTGGCATTGCATTAAGTGTTTTAGCCTATAACATCCTCAATTACCTCAAAACTCGGGAGCCAGGGTGGCCTTATCATGCCATTATGCAGGTAAGAAAGCTGAGGTTCAGCAAAAGTAAGAAGCTTGGTATTTCTTCTTATTTTGACATTCTTGTTTGCCAGACCGCCTGGCCTAAATTTTTGAGGTTTGGGAATGGTACGAAACTCTGGGTGATGAGATAGTCTGGGTGGGTGGTTAGGAAGGAAGATAGAACAATGAAGAGAGAGCACATGTTAGCAGCTGGCATCCACACCACATGCCAGACACAATGTGTTCTCCGTCACAGGACCACAGTGCTGAGACCACCCGAGGAGAAATGCTTTGTGGCCTCTGAGTGGGGAGTGTTCACCTTGTGCACTCCAGACCCCATTTGCTAATTGATTTGGAACAAATGGGCGTATGAGACCTTGCACTGTTAGGTGCATGATGCTTCTGGCAGGAAGAATTATAAAAACAAAACCAAGAAATACCTCAAAATCCCAGCAACACATATGGAAGTGTACAGAGGTGAGCTGACGTGGAATGTGGACAGTGAAGCAAAAAATATCAGCACTCACAGCCAAGAGGAAAGAAAAGTTCAATACCTCACTGCATATCCAATTTTTAAAATAAAATAAAATAAGATAGGGCTGTGATGTTGCTCTTCGAGAGAGCTCTAGAAGTCTCCCAGGGGATCTGTTCCTTTGTAGACTTTTCCTGCCCATGCTCTGGGCTACCCATAAAACTGACCCTGTCCATGGCCAGACCTCTCAAGAACTTGGAGACTTACTGGAGCAAACAACTTTGCAAAAACAATTTGTCCTATAAACAAAGCTGATGGAAAGCATCCAGCCTCATACAATGGAGCTAATCTTCTGGGCACACATTTCCCGTCAAGGGTATTAGCTTGGACACAGCTTCCTCCTAGGTGGAGGTAAAGGCCGCTTGGCCTGCAGGTCCAAGAACAACAATGCCTCACAGATACCCACTTGTCCGGAGTATAACTGGCAGGAATTCAGAAACTCGGAGCTGCACTTTCTCGCTCCCCTCTTTTCTTAAAGAAGAACTGCAAGGAAAGACGTGGCTTTCTGGACTGCACGCCTCTACCTTCTGCTTTAGCTCCACCATCACTCATTAGCCCTGTGTCTTGGGACAAGTAATTTAATTTTTGGAACTATAATTTTCCTAGCACTCAAGTGAGATTGTGTAAGGATGCCCAACCTTGCTGGCACTCAGTGAGGTATAAAATTTAAATATTGAATGGTCACCGAAAACAACAACAGAAAATAACAAGTGTTGGTGAGCTTGTGAAGAAATTAGAACTCTTGTCCTGTGTTGATGGAATGTAAAATGTTGCAGTGCTATGGAAAGCAGTGTAGAGGCTTGTCAAAAAATTAAAAATAGAATAACCATATGATCCAGCAATTCCGCTTTTGGATATATAGCCAAAAGAACTGAAAGAAATCTGAACACCTGTGTTTATATTTATAGCAGCATTATTCACAATAGCTGAGGTAGGGAAGCAAGCCAAATTCCTAGCTATAGGTAAATGGATAAAGAAAACACAGCATGTGCATACAATGAAATATTCTTCAACCTCAAAAAAAAAAAAAGGAAATCCTGTCACAAACAATATAGACATACTTGAGGACCTTATGTTAACAAAATGAGCCAAATGCAAATGACAAACATGTATTGTATTATTACACTTACATGAGGTATATAAAGTAGTCAAACTTGTAAAACCAGGAAAATTGTGACTACCAGGACCTGGAGAAGGAAAATGGAGTTGTCAAATGGGTGTGGAATTTCAGTTTTGCAAGGTGAAAAAGTTTTAGAGATTTGTTACACAGCGATGCAAGTGTAGTTAACACTACTGAACTGGGCACTTTATGGCTAAGTTGAACCTTTCACAATAGCATCAAGACAAATTGAATACTTAGGAATCAATGTAACAAAGGAAGTCAAAGACCATTACATCAAAAACTGCAGAACTCTGAGAAAGGAGATAGAAGAGGATATCAGAAAATGGAAAGATATCCCTTGTTCTTGGATAGGCAGGACCAATATAGTGAAAATGGCCATACTTCCAAAGCTGTTAAATAGATCACATGCAATCCCGATCAAAATTCCAATAGCATACCTCACACAATTAGACAAAACAAAACTAAAATTCATGTGGAACCAGAAGAGACCTAGACTAGCAAAGGCAATTCTGGGCAACAGTCAAGTCAGGGGACATCACAATCCATGATTTGAAACTATACTACAAAGTGGCTGTGATGAAAACATCATGGCACAGGCAAAAAACCAAAACCAAAACCAAAACAAAACAAAACAAAAAACCCAAAAACTAGACCTGAGAATCAATGGAACAGAACAAAAGATGCAGAAACAACTCCAAACACACTAAGCTGTCTTTGAAAAGGGGTCAAACATTACTGGAAGAAAGATTGACTCTTTAATAAATGGTGCTGGGAAAAATGGCTTTCCAAATGCCAAAGATTAAACCTAGACCCATATCACTCACCATGCACTAAATTAAAATTGAAATAGATCAAAAATCTAAATGTTAAAACAGAAACACTTAATTTGCTGCAAGATAGAGGAGGCTAAACTCTTGAAGACATAGGTGGAGGTGAAGACTTTATGAACAAGACCCTGATCACGTGGAAAATATTACAAAGAATCAACAACTGGAATTGCATCAAATTAAAAAGTTTTTGCATAGTAAAAGAAACCACCAATGGAGTGAAGAGACAACCTACAAATGGGAAAAACATTTTACCAACTATTCTATGGACAAAGGACTACTATCTAGAATATATAAAGAACTCAAAAAAATCAGACACCCCCCCAAATTTAAAGACTCAATCCAAGATAGGAACAGCTCTTTTGAAAAACAGGGGACATTACGATAGCCATCGTTGGTTTCTTGTCCGACTTGAAGGCCTGTAATGCTCTTTCGTTTTATCTGGTTTTATATTACTTTGTTTTGTTTGAGTTTATTGTCTGTAAATGTATGAACAACCATTTCAAAGAAAGCAAGAGACACTAGGGTAACCACTGTTAATCTCCTGTTGTTATGTTTTGAAAACCTGTATAGCTTGCAGTGTTCTGTTTTGAAATGCTATATTGTGTTTGACTCTATTCTGTTTTGTTTTGCTTTGTTTTGTTTTGTTTTGTTTGGTTCTATTCTCTTTAAAATAAAAAAAAGACTCAGTCCAAAAATGTGCATCTGAAATGAATAGACACTTCTCAGATGAAGAAATATGAACAGCAAATTAATTTATGAAAAAATGTCTAACATCATTGGTCATTTGAGAAATGCAAATTAAAACAACCCTGAGATTCCATCTCACTCCAGAAAAAATGACTTTCATCAGAAATTAACCAATAACAAAAGTGACAAGGCTGTGGGTGAAAAGGAACCTTTCTCCACTGTTGGTGGGAGTGTAGACTGGTGCAACCACTGTGGGAATCAGTATGGAAATTCCTCAAAGAACTAAAACTAGAAGTTCCATTTGATGCAGCTATTCCCTTCTAGGTATCTTCCCAAAAGAGTTAAGAGCGTCATTCCAGTGATACTATATGCTAACACATGTTTACTGCAGCACAATTTATAATAGCTAAATCTTGAAAACAGCCCATATGCCCATCGATGAATGAATTAATTAAAAAAATGTGATTTTTATATACAATGAAGAACTACTCTGCCATAAAGAAAGATAAACTTGAGACATTTTTAGGTAAATGGATATACCTTGAGAACATGATTTTAAGTGAAATAAATCAGACACACATGTTTAAATATCATATTGTTTTTCTTGTGTGAGAAACCTAAAGGGTAAATAAGGACCCAAATGGAGGCTAGATATTGGGAAGAAGGAAGAAAATGTTCAAATGGGAAGGGTAACACATGAGAGGGGAAGGGGAAAAGAAGAAAGAGAAGAGGAAAAATTATTAAAAAGAATGGAAAGAAAAACAATAGAAACAAGGTTTTGTAAATGGGGAAGAGAAGAAAGGTTGAAGCAAAGGGAGGAGAGTGGAGAAAAATAAAGATATATTCTGTACAGGCACAAATTCCTTATGATGAATGTGACTGTCATACATGTCATAAAATGTACCATAAAGTTAATTTTAAAAAGGTTAAGTTAAGAAAAATTTATTTAATGTAGTTTTTGCCACAATTGAAAATGAATAAAGCAGTAAGGTACTATTTCTTTATTCACCAGACTGTAAAAATACAAATGTCTGGCAGCATCAAAAGGTTGTAATGTTGTGAACATATGAAACATTCCTATTTTGTGGATGGGAGTATAAATCAGTATGACTATTCTAAAAGGCAGCTGGTCCCATCTATCAAAACAACATACACATATCCCATAACCCAGAAGCTTCTCTTCTCATTTTCTGTACTCACCTAGGACATGTTCAAGTATTTGCAATCATTGTTATAAAAGCAAAACAATGGAAACAAGCTAGATGACCATTAATAGGAGAATGGATTAATACACATATAATTTATATATTTAAAGTTTAAAGCAGTGTATTTCAAACAATTTTTATATGTATCAACAATTAACAATTTATATAAAAAACTAATAACAGATATCAAAAATGTTGAGTGAAAAAAGCAGGCTATATAATAATATAGCACCTCACTTATAAAAGTGCTGAAAAAAGTAACAAGTATTTTTGTATATACAAGTAGAAATAAGTTAACCAGCAAAATAGTTAATCAGAAAATAAAAAATATGAGTTTCTAGTGTACCAGTCTCTGAGATGGCCCCAAATGATCTTTGTTCCCTGATATTCGTGCCTTTGTATAATTCTCTTCATAATAAATACGTCCTAGGCCAGGCATGGTGGTGCACACCTGTAATTCGGCACTGGGAAGGCTGAGGCAAGAGACTTGCTGTGAATTTGAGGCCAGCCTGGACTACATAATGAGATCCTGTCTGAAAAAAACCCTAAATAAATAAATGCATCCTATTTTGTGTCCTGTGCATTCCAACCTCCTAATAGGATGTTATGAAGTTGATGGCAGGTGACTTCCAAAGCTGGTACATAAAACAGATAGCATTTTCTCCTTGCTGTCTTGCTTTTTCTCGCATTGCTCATTCTGGAGGAAGCCACACCATGTTGTGACTACACTCAAGAAGCCTGTGAAGAGGCCCATATGAGAAGAAACCGAGGGTTCCCAAAAATAACCGGCACCACTTTGAGCCACCTTAGAGGTAAAGCCACCAGCCTCAGTCGGACTGTGACCTCGCAAAAGACTAGCACTAGAACCATCCACTTAAACTACTTCTGAGTTTCTGACCCACAGAAACTGTGGTACACAAATATGTATTTTTTAAGCTATCAAGTTTAAAGGCAATTTATTACATAGCAATAGGTAACTAGTACTGAGATGGTTGCCCCATAAGGATTTGTGCTTGAGGCATGAACTCCATTTGCACTGGTAGCTGTCAGAAAGATATTAAAGGCATAGTAGTTGTGAACTGAACACTTCTTTTCTCTGGGTACTCTAAAGAATGGATTGTTCTTCAAGGTCCATTTCTGTGTTTGACATTACACCAACCCCAGCAGTAGCAAGAGTCCAGACTTTGGAAAATGCTGACCTGGAGTGTCATGGTCTAAATTTTGCCCCTTTAAAACTCATACTTGAAGCCATGGCTCCCAGTGCCTCAGAATGTGACTGTACTGCATTTGGACTTTGGGTCTCCAATGAAGTAATTAAAGCAACGTGACGTCTTTAGGGTGGGCCCTAATCTAATATGAATGTTGTCTGAATAAAAAAAGGTAGGACACAGACACACAAACAGGGTGATCATGTGAAGACACAAGGAAAGGGCAGCATCTGTAAGCCAAGGAGAGAGGCCTTAGGAAAAACAAACCCTGCTGATCCTTTGATCTTAGACCCTTTGATCTTGTCTCCACAACTGTGAGAGAATGAACTCCTATCACCCATTGTTGTTGTGGCCCTTTGTTATTCTGTCACCCATTGTTATTGTGGCTCTAGACAGTGAATACATAGCCCAACATACTTGCTTTATAAATAATGACCTCAGGTCTAGAAACAGAAGTGACTTGGCCAAAGACACAGGCAAAATGCAAAGTGAAACAGCAGTGAGAGCTCATATCTTTTAACTGAATAGTTCTTCCTGTAAGCGAGACCACGGTCCCATATGCCTTAGAAGAATTCTCAGGAAATGCTTGTTGACAACAGTTGAGCTCCTAAGATGATGGACTTTGCCTGTGGCCTCCCATGCCCCACCTACCCCACATATGAGAGTTTCTCAAGAACTAACCCTGCTTTGACTTTATCACTCTAGGTTATCTTTCAGCAGAACAGCAGCCATGGCAGGAAATTGTACAATTTTCCCGGAATCAACTACAAGCATCCAATATGGAAATAGTGCCCAGAAGCCTATGAATTTTCAGAACTCATAAAGACATATAAAAGGTAAAAAGGACATCTTACTTCTATGGGAGGAGGCACTCTTCACGGAAGAGATGTACCTCCCCTATGTGAAAAGCTGCAGTCCCCATTCCTACATCCAGTTGCCTCTGGACAGCTCCATCTGGGTGCCCTTTCAGTACTTAAAACCTGACAAGCTTAAAATAATCAGTCTCCCTTAAAAGTCCCTGCCTGAGGGATGGTTAAACATACATAAATCCATAAATGTAATATACCATATTAACAGAGCCAGGGACAAAAATCATATGATCATCTCAATAGATGCAGAAAAAGCTTTTGACAAAGTTCAGCACCCATTAATGATAAAAACTCTATAAAAAATTGGAATAGATGGTCTTTATCTCAATCTGATAAAAGCCATCTATGACAAACCAACAGCCAACATCATACTAAATGGACAAAAACTGAAAGCTTTCACTCTAAAATCAGGAACAAGACAAGGATGTCCACTGTCTCCATTCTTACTCAACATAGTCCTTGAAACTTTAGCTGGTGCAATTAGACAAGAGAAATAAAAGGAATAAACATAGGAAAGGAAGAAGTTAAACTATTGCTATTTGCAGATGACATGATACTCTACTTAGAAGACCCCCAAAGCCCCTCTAAAAAACCGGTAGATTAAATCAGCAAATTCAGTAGCATAGATGGTTACAAAGTCAACATTCAAAAATCAGTAGCCTTTCTATACATGAATAACAAACTCACTGAGAGAGAAATCAGGGAAACAATACCTTTTACAATAGCATCCAAAAATATGAAATACCTAGGAATCAATCTAATGAAGGGTGTAAAAGACTTCTACATTGAAGACTACAGTACTTTGAAAAAGGAGATTGAAGAGGATATTAGAAAATGGAGAGACATCCCATGTTCTCGGTTAGGAAGAACAAATATAGTGAAAATGGCCATACTTTCCAAAACTGTTGTACAGATTCAATGCAATACCAATCAAAACTCCAATAGCATTATCTCACAAAATTAGAGAAAACTATCCTAAAGTTCATCTGGA
>RJWT010051401.1:0-10709 GCA_004365215.1 Cuniculus paca
TGATTGCTCTTGTGTCAAGTATTCATAACTATGTGATGATCTTAAGAGTTTCTGACATATGACTGAGTAGATGACTGCTTTTTTCCACTGTTTATAAACAGTTAGAAACTGAAATAAAAGAAACATGAACTATAAATTTCTTTCAGAAAAAAAAAAAGCAATGGAATATGCTGATCAGACCAGCTTCATCGAAACTACCAAGTTTCTCAAAGCATAAAACTTTCCACGATGTGAATAGTTTGGTACTAATTATTCACCCTTACTCAGAGAAAGAATTGTATTCAACCCAACCTCTTTTTAAACATGACCTTGCCAAGTCAACATGATTTTAGAGAGCATTTTGCTAAAGTTTATTAGGTTGCTAATAGTACCCTAACTTGCTTGATACCTCCACCCATCCACTAGAGAATCCTGAAACCATGGAGTCCATTCCTTCTGTTTATTTTTAGACTCCCATCCCATGACCTTGTTTTACTAAAGACAACTATTTGACCCCAACACTTGAGGACACTTCAGTCTGTAACCGTTATGTGCCAATGACTACTCCAACAGAAATCTCTCTTTGTAACACAGTCACGCTTCTTCCTAACAAGCTTGTTCACAAGGTGGCCTGTCACTTGGGTTTCGATTTGATATTGACATAGAATAAAGTGAAACCTCATTGTCATTTGTTGTTACCAAGAATAGTGTAGTTGTTATGCCATTTTACGTTGTTGAAATAGGTTTATTTAGTGGTGATTGGTAGTCTGAGCAAAAATCACTGGAGCAACCAAACTCCTCAATTTCTGGTTCTAAGTACATAGCCATGTCAAGCTTTGTCACAGATGCCCCCTGCAAGGATAGCAGAAATTACATGTTAATTGCAGCTGGTTACAAAGAGAGTGGAGCCTCGCTGTGGTGGACACTCCAGCAGCTTACAAGGAAGGAGCCACTGTCCCTCTCCACTGAAATCATATTTTGAAATTATGCAGTAATCAATGTCTTAGTATGGGTTTCAGATAGCAGTCCTGTTATTGAGATTGAAGTATACATACAGTTTAAAGAGATCAGCATGGGGGTTAAACCCAGCAAGTTAGAACTGAATCATTTTCTGCAAATAAAGAAATATTTGTATGAATTATGTGCTGATTTTACTAGAATAGAAATTTCAGAGTTTTAAAATTTCACTTTGCAAAGGCCTAAAAATCTTACACATAAACAAGTTTCCTGAGTGGAAGAAATTGGAAACATCTGAGCATTTTATCAGCCTTGTCATAATACAATAGGCAAATTCTGTAAACTCTACTATTTATTTCCATAGACAGAGGGTAATCTAACTTCTCTACTACTCAAGATAATATATAGTTAAAAGAATAGGAGGGTAGAAAATAATGCTAGGGATCTCCTAGGAAGGAGACACATGGACATTTGTCAAATCCAGACCTTGACCTTGGACATCTAATGCTCCACTTGCCAAGGGACCTTCATGGCCCATTGGTGCCTGATGGAGCCATTGACCGATGTCATTGCCATAAAGCACCATGAACTCCTTTGATGTATCAGGATGATTACACGGTTGATCAGATTTTAGTCAGGAAATCTAACTTAAAGTTTTTAAAAAGCTAATCTCAAAACTTAGCACACCCTTGGACCTGACTCTACTTTTAGAGTGACCAAGTTGATTTAGTCCTCTTTCTGGACCCCTTTCAATCAGTTTGTCTCCTAGACTTGGCCACCTAAGACTGTGTGCAAATGTTCTTCGGCTGTTTGGCTCGCTCCTCTAATTACTTCCAGAAGTTGCAGAACATGTTGTCCCTGTTGAGGGTCTTCAATTACCTTTCTTTCCTCTCTCTCACTGTCTCTCTCTCTTTCCCTAAAAAAGGGCTCTTGTTCCAATGTGTTCATGTTTAGCCTTTCCTAGCCATGAAAATAATGAGACTGGACACTAATGGCTGCTGCATTTTCAATTTGTGTGCAGCGTCCCCAGTGAGCGGAGCACCTGTGCATCTGACGGCTCTTTCAATCACAGCTTTTGAATCACAGGCAAATCGAGTGAGATTCAGGCTATGCAGGCAAGAGGTTTTAGCCAAACACATGCCATGATGTGCCATGAAGCCTTCTGACGGTGAGCTGATTGACTCTGACCTTCCCAAAATTTAGGGCTGATTTGCATTAATTGTATCTGAAGTGCAATAAAATGATTTTTCAGAGATAACTCCTAATTCATTCAGCAAAGAAGGGTAGGGGTTCTGATCTCACACCCCATCTCACTTTGTGTGGCTGCCTCCACCTTCCTCTTCCTCTGGTGCTAGCAGAGGCCAAGTACAACAGAACTTTTAGGAGAGCTATTCTAGCATATCAAAACACATTGGGCCAGAGGTGTTTCCCTCTGTCTGTGTCTCTGCCCTTAGGCTTGCTGAGGGGGTCCTGCTCACCTCACTAAGGGCTTCCCTGCCAGCCTAGTGGAAAGGATGCCATCTCATCCCAGGAGACACCCAGATGCTCACCCGTTGGTCCCTGTGTGTGACATGTGCTCCCTTTCTGTGTTCCGGGCTCTGTGCTTGAAAGAGAGTTTTCAGTGGTATTGTGATTGCTGATTTTTTTTTAAATAAGGTAGTTCTATTTAGTCAATGGCTAGCTAAAACTAATGGTTATGCAAATTTCTTTAGTCCTTTGTGTGGTCTACCATTTCATATTGAGAATGAGAATAATTAGAGAAGCAACTACTATCCCCAGCCTTGGGACCCTCTGCCTCCCTTAGACAGGCCCAGGCCCAGCTCACTCTGCTAGGCTGCTCCACACCACTTCCTGGACTGACGAGCTGGCTGGACCAGCTCTGTGTTTATGAGGAAGAAGTGCTACACTTTGAAAACTGCTCTTCCTGTTGTGAATAAAAAAAACACATTGCTCTTCTTGGCTTTTTTACAGGATGCTGTTGGGTAGGCTGTATTAGAACTGAGGGCTCGGGCTAATGACAAGTGGAGAGGTAATGCCACAGTAGGGGAGCAGGCTGTCCACCTGTGTAGCCCAGGCAGCACCAGCACAGGTATGGCCATAGAGCCTGATGTGTGAATCAAAGTTGAGTTAACATAACTGGAGAGATGGAGTGAGAGAATACTAAAGAACCTAAAAAGTGACCGCACCCACTCCTTTGTAACTACTCATTTTGTGTAGGTATATATTACTGCAAAAGGAATAAATCCAAAGTTTTCCAAAGAACCTACATCTGGTCACCTGTCAATAGAAACACTGTAGCTTCCCTCCCCTGTCTACCCAGAAACAGGACTAGACACACGAAAGCCTAGAACTCGATCCTCAAACAACAGATTCAGCAAGAAAGGGTAGACCTAAGGTGAGTCTACATGTGGACTTTAAGAGTGTTGCCTACCATTTCAAAGCATTCATAGGCATGCCCATTATTCTATAATTTGTGGGCATTTGACTCCAAAAACAGGGTCAGATGTTCATGCTTCCCTTTTTAATATATCACCTTTTTCACATGTTTTAAGGCAAATCAACTTTGACAGGAAAATCAGTGTATCTTCCCACTACCACCCTAAGATACAAAGAAGACAGCTCTAGAAGTGAGTCTTTCTAATGGAATGTGTAATAAATTTTGCTGTGAATAAAACAATATTCAAAAAAGGAAAGTTTTTTAAAAGTTAGATTGTGCTAACTTGTTAGAAAATGATCACTGTTAACACCATGCTAGAGATGCTTGACTTTTGCTACCATCAGAGAAAATAAAGATCCAGAAATTCCACATTCATGCTAATATTTATACCATATTATAATAAATGCAGTTTATTACAGCTTTTGTGTTGTTCAACTAAATGAATATATCATTAGCTGTAGCATTAAGAAGAGGAAGAGAACCAATTATAAAAACACAAAGGAGTGATGTGTTATGAACATGTTATACTTCCTCCACACAATCAAAGGCTCTGGAGAAACATTTAGAACACTCATTCAAGGAAGCTGTGTCGCTTAGGTATTTTTAAGTCTCTTAATAAAGAAGTGATGTGAGAATGGAAATCCTCAACTGAGAACACAGTGGCCCCAAGATCTAATCCAGAGTCTAATCTGATGAGGACTGCCAAACACATTTTTATAACATGCTTTTTTAGAGCAGACTGTGTCCTAGGACAAAGGTCAGAGGGGAAGGAAATATTTAGAGTCAAGATTAACCTGTGGTCTGGGCACCATTCACTTAGTAACACTTCTAAGTACTTATGACTGCTTTTTAAGAGTTCCTTGGAGGATGCTTTTGTGCCTGTAGCCTTTGTGTTGGAGTCCTTTTCTGAAGGGCATATGCCATGAGAATCTGTCTATCCATATGAGGAGAGGCTTCAGTCATAGGAAGAAATACTATTAGGTATTTTCTGTGGGATTCCCACTAAGTGATTATTTGACTTGCACTTTAGAATATAGGATATGCATTCATAGATGTAACATATTGTTTTTATATATAAGTAGCTTTAGTTTCTTATATTAATAAGATGTCCATCACTGGAAAAAATACCAGACCCCTCGACTTAAAAGGAGAGATTTATTTCATTTCAGTTTCCACTGGGTTCAGTCCATGGTTAGTTGGCTCCAAGGTGGAAATGTCATTGTGGAAGGACCTGATAGAGGACGGATGTTTACCCTATGGCAGCCAGAAAACAGAGAGAAAAGGGAGGAGCTAGGGACAAGGATACGCCCTTCCTGGTCATGCCTTCAGTAACCTATGCCTTCCTACCTCCTAACAGCACATGAAATATTGAACTCATTGGTAGGTAAATCCACTGATGAGAATAACACCCCCATGATCTAAATCATGTTCCAAACATGTGAGACTTCTGGGGGACACATTATATCTAAACCATATTACTCACTACTCATTTCTTCCTGATTAAGGAAAAATGTTCTGCTTTGTTGTGTGTTCTATAAGGCAGTGACAGGAGCTATAAAATGCTTATTAAACACAGTGGAAACACTTCAGGTTAGGGTCAAGTGATCAATCCCCAAGGTTTGGTTAGGTGCCTGAAAAATCTCTCAGGAGTACTGACGTTGACTAAGTGTAATACTGTGGCATTTCAATTTCCGCATCTGTAAAATAGGGGAGATGGTACCTTTGTCAGCAATTTTCAGGTGGTATACCAAAGTTAAGTTAGTCCCTGCTCCATTTGCTTATGAATTGAGCCAGTCAGTGATGGTGAACCTTTTAGAGCTTTTAATGATACAAATAGCCAACTAGAGCATGAATGTCATAGGTTCACCTCCACTTCAGATAATGAGGAGAAGAGAAGGATGGAGAAATTGGAAAGAAGAGGTAATGAAGGTGAAGACTGACTAGGAAGTATAGGCATATCATAGCGCTGGCATTGGGGGAACTAATTCAAGGATTTGGGCTGACCATGAGTCAAGGAAACCTAACAACTCATTTCCTTGGTCTCATCTCCCATATCTCATTCCAGCCTATATCAAAGGATTGTGATGGTTTTCATAATTGACAGTAACATTTACCTCTGAGAACACTGTGTTTTTAAAGTATTTAGTAATAGAGTAGAATGATGAAAGTAATCACAAAATAATTTATATTTAATATCATTACAACATAATGAGCCAATTTGTTCTCTTAGATGGATTTCTCATGTGCTCTTATCGGTAAACAGAGTAAAATAGTTTGCTATTCTTGGCCAAAGGGAAGCACTTCACCTGTGGGTCACATTAAGATGCAGGTTTTATGTCATGGAAATAATGTCATTTCAGTATAAAGACAGTGATGACAATAGAATTTGCAAAAATGACAAAAAGAGCCATGCCTTAAGCAACCCAAACAGCAAAGCCTGTTCTCAGTTGTTTATGGTGTCTACATAGCCTTATTAAACAGACATTGTTTGTATTGGAAACAGCAGCATTGGTGGGTCTCACACAACTTTGGTTATATCCTTTGTGTCCTTTTTTTAAAAAAACTCTAAACCTTTAAATTCTGATGCAGGAAAAACAATCTGCTCCTTCACATCTTCTGACTTCTTCCAGCCCTGAGGATTTACAATTCCAGTGATACCCTGTTCATGAGTGCTTTCATTTGCGAACAATTTGATTCACAAACAGAAATGTTTGGCAAAATTTTGTTTTTGTTCGCAAACTCTACATCGAGTGACAAACACGACCATGGTTATCTTTCCCACACAAACACAAACATGGCCATCTTTTCCAAAATTGTATAACAAATTAAGTTCATGAATCGAGGTGCCACAGTATTCCAAAAAAAAATGACCAATACCTCCCATCAGCTTTATGACCACAGGAAAACACTTTCATTTTAACAGGTAAATGTTATTGGCTTTGTTCCTTCTGCTACAAGCAATCATTTATTTCCATCGTAATTTTTTAAAAGCATCAAAAGACCCTTTCTTAGACAAGAGCCCCCAGACATCCAGCCTAGCCAGAGAATATGGTTGGTGAGTAGCGAGACCAAAACAGGCCAGAAGTCACTGGCTCTTGACATAGTACTTTCTTGAGCAGTAGAAGATAGGTGAGACGTTTCTCCTAAACTTTCTTCCATCTTTCTGTTTTGTTCTGCTGCACACCAAGTGACCAAAATCCAGGGCCTAGAATGACCCCTCATGCCCATCTCTTCATTGTCAACTTGCGACACTTAAGATTGATGATGGGGCACTCCTCAGGGGCATAGTGCTGTTGAAAGGGAGACTCACAAACTCCTGAAGAGGAGTCAGACTATAACAAGACTATAAGGCACTGGTGCAGTAATTGGCAGTGGGGTTGACATTTCTGAGACACAGTTGTTCAGCAGGCCCTAGCCCTTCTGCTCAGCGTAGCTAAACTTTACGCCTATTCCTGGCATGGTCCCATTATGAAATATAATGATGGGTCCATTTGTAAAGTTGGTCATGACTATCTTTAGTGTTAATGTCTTTGATGTGTCAGTCACCTCTGTCTACTCACACCACCCTGCACTCTGGTCTGTCCACTGGCTGCCAAGGCATGTGCCAACTTCTCAGACCTTGGTGTACATTAGAATTCCCTGAGGGCTTGTTAAAAACACAGTCACTGGATACCCCTTCCTCCTACAGAGCAGTCAGCCTTTGCACTATTGACATTTTGAACCAGATAATTCTTTGCTGTAGAGGTTATCCTGTTCACCGTGAGATGTTTAGTAGCATCTTCAGCTTCTTCCCACTGGAAGCCAGGAATAACCTGCCAATTTGTGACAATAAAAAAGGTCTCCAGATATTGTCAGATGTTTCTTCAAGGCAAAATTGCCCTGGTTGAGAAACACAGTCTCAGGAATTTTAATTCCTAAGGGGAGAATGGGGTACAGGATTCCATTTAAATAAGCTCTTCCAGGAAATCTCATTCTTTTGTGAGTCCTATTAGGCCTTTTCTTCCCTTTCACTCACCTGTGTGCTTTAGCCCCTGCTTCCATGATGTTATGGTTTGGATCTTAAAAGTTTTCCCCCAGACTCATGTGTGGAAGGCTTGATTCCCAACTGATGGCACTTTGGGAGGTGGTAGAGTCTTTAAGAGGTAGGACCCTGTAGAAGAAGATCAGTCACTGGGGGGCAGCCCCTTCTTTCTTTGCTTCTTGGCTGCCATGAAGTGAGCAGCTTTGCTCTACTGCATGCTTGCTACCAAATTACTATGCATTGCCACAGGTTCAGAAGCCACAGGGTCAAGCGACCATGGACTAAACCCTCTGAAATCCTGAGCCGAAATACATCTTTCCTCCTTTCAAGTTATCTCAATATTTTTTCACAGTGACAGAAAGCTGACTGATATGCATGACCACCTGCAGGATTAACAGTGATATTAAAAAGGTGTGGCCCAGTTTGTCTTTCCCAGGCTAGGTCTACGTGCCATGCAGAAGGAAGCTCACTGATTAAATACAGAATCATGCTGTCTACTTAAATGTGGCCTGCGCTCTGCCCTTAATAACACATTTTTTGGATGTAATGCCCCTGCTGTGGCATAACTCCAGGAAAAGTGAATAGGCCCCCCTCTGGAATCTTTGGACCCAACATGGGTAGAAAGCTTCAGCCCAGCAGACTCCTGGAGGGGAAAAATTTGGCAAAGATGATGCCGAGGCAGCCTGGAGTATTCCCTGAGGGACGCTAGACCGGAATTCACCACAGGTGAGGCTGCCATTAGTAAGAACCCATCACCGTGCTGGCCGGCACTGGCCAAGCCAAATTGGTTGCTTGCCTTTGTAGCATGAGTAAGTCAAACGCTTTCGGGAATTTGGTTGTTTAGTCTCTTTTGTGGTTGGAACTTCCTCTCCAAATGATCACGCTGGGGATGTTATTTTCCAACAGGCATGAGGAGAATTTCTTATGGAATTATCAAAGTGCATCCTGTTCTTGGAAGGGTTGCTCCATTCAATAGGGAAGGAGCTTCCACACAGCTCTTTGTGGAAAGTGAGCATCTTATTTAAAGTAAACCTGGATGCACTCTGACTGTGTGAAGACTTCCAGTCTGTAGGTTCCCTTGCTGCTGCCAACTATTAGAACTAATGATCTCATGTCGACAGGAACTTTCTTGAAGGGGACACCAAGCATATTGATGGTGTTCATGTCCTTAGTCCACTTCCCTCTTTAGGACATAATCATACGGGTATTTTAGAAATAGTGTCTGTATTTGTTTCTCAATGGAAGAGTGAACAGATGTGTAGGGTGTCCGCTTCTGACTTGTGTTTTTCTATAAACAGCACCAGAACTGGTTGACTCCTGAGAAACTGAGGCAGAAAGTGGTTTCTAGTCCTCAAAGCAGACAGTGTTCCTCTCCCTTGAATCTTCCTAAAAACACAGAAGTAAATAAATACATCACCAGGATGTTGTTGGGATAATAGAAAGAGCAACAACACCCTAAGATCTAAGGGTCCTAAGATCCCTCTTAGAACTCTGAGCGTTAATTATGGTCCAACATCAAGACAAATGAAGTGCAGAAACTGTGGCTTACCAGCAGCTTAGTTCAAACATATTGCAAACATGGAGTTTCTCAGTCTCACGTTTCATCCTGGTTCACAGTTTACACAATGATTGTAAGTTCATTCACTGCCCTTTACATTCTCCCTGAGCTTACATGTTTACATGGTGGAGAAGCATCAGAGCAGTCAAAACCTAACAACTGGTTTCAAGCTAAAATAAATTATACTAAAGCATTTCAAGAACTAAATATTGTCCTGACCGCTGTCTATCTCCGTATGTCTCATCCAGCGAGCAGTGAGTGTGGAGTAGAAGAGGGATACACCTCTCAGCCAGGCTGAGCCATAGAATTATAAGATTATTAGGGGCATTAGAGTTGCCCAATATGTAGTTTTCACTCCAGAGATGAGAGGACTGAATTGTGTTTGCTTAAGAAAATAGCTGGCAGAAAAAAGGCAGGTGGCATGTCTTCTAAATCTCTGCCTCACTTTTCTGCTAATCACAGAATTCCGTTGCCCGTGAAGGGCACTGTCTCTACCTCATGTTCATCCCACTTCCTTGCTAGTCAAGAGTAAAGAAAAAATTGCAACAGTGCCTCTCGAGTTCAATTTACGGGAAAAAGAGTAGGAAGGCTGATGCAGAGTACATGTGTACGCATCCGATTGCTAGGTCTGCCATTACCACGTAGCACAGACTGCTTGGTTTAAACTACAGAAAGGCATTGCCCAGCATTCTGGAGGGTGAAAGTCCAAGGTCAAGCTGTTGGTCACGTTGGTTCTTTTGAGGGTTGTGAAGGAAGGTGTGTTTCGTAATAGAATCAGATTCTGAAGTGTTGGCGTTAGGACTTCAGCATAGTTTTTGAGGGGACACGATTTGATGTATACAGTGTATGTATTTGATCTATACAGTATATGCATGCACACATTTTTGTGCAGGAGAGAAAGGGAAAACGAGGATAGTAAAGCAACAGAGAGAAAGAAGGAGAAAAAGAGAGAGAGGACATGTACAAAAGATATGAGAGGCCTGTTGAGAAGGCATATTTATTTCATGACAGGACCTTGGCTGGAGCTGCATGAAGAAAGAGAGAAGAAATAACAGAGAAGCTGGGACCTCTACCTGGCCAAATATCTGGGTCCTTTGGATTCCATGTTATTGTCTGATAGAACCTGGTATATTTAAGCTTGGTGCAGTCAGACCTCCAAGGACCACACTTTGGGTTAGACTGTCATTGTTATCGCTATTTTGTTTGTTTTACTTTGTTTTCACAGCATTGGGAATTGAGCTTAGACCCTCATTCATGCCAGACAAGTGATCTGCCATTGAGCTATGAGTACATTGTCAGCACCCCCCACACACGCATACTTTTTCTGTCTCCTTGCCTGACCTAGTTAAATTTTTGGTTTGCAATTAGAATACCCGGGAGTTCCATTAGTAGGAACAGATGTTGAAAAGGACCAGACCTGTTCTGCCCAGTATGGTAGTCACTAACCTCATGTGGGTTTGAGCATTTGAACTGTGGCTCTTCCAAACTGAGGTGTACTGCTAACATAAAATACAGAGATTGAAAGGATTGGTATTGAAAATTTGTTGTTTGGTATTGAAAATTAGTTGTTGTTAAATTAATTTGCTGGGTTCTTGTTTGCTTTACTTTATATAATGTGACCACTAGAAAATTTTAAATGTGACTTTCGCTAAATATCTATTGGACAGTTCCGTGCTCCAAGCTACTCACAGGTAATGCAAACATGGAATGGAATTAAATTCATACTGAAAAAATGGAAACTATATGTATGTATGTAT
>RJWT010051402.1:0-10718 GCA_004365215.1 Cuniculus paca
TAGGTGTTGTCCAACCAGATCGCTCCAAACAACCTGGTGGTCTATGGGATCACAAGGACATGTTGCATCCAGGTGGTTCTCATAACTCATGTGAATTAACTTAAAAAGAGAAAAGAAAAAGTAATCCCAAAGAAAAAAGGTGAAGTAGGCAGTGCAGCCCCTAGCTTGCAAAGGAGTTGTGTTGGAAATATGGAGTCAGCAATCTGGGGTGCAATGCCAACTCCATCGGTTGGTAATTTAAAACAACAATAAGGAGGAAGACGGCGATGACAGGTGGCTTCATTTATTGGGTCTATTACATGCCAGGCTACATTCTTATGCCTTTACTCACACAATCTCACTGAATGATATTTCCAGTGAAGCAAATTAATCAGATGAGTTTCTCTTACCAAGTAAGGTTTTGATTTTCAAATCTGTTACACTGAAATAATTCATCTCAGAGTTATTGTGAAAGTTAATGAAGACAATTGCAATTATTAAATTCTTAAGTGGTTCACAAATATTCCTTATTTTTGTGGAGGTTCCATTCCTTCCAAGAATGATCCAATATAAAGTCCCCAAGGTACAGTTTACTTCTGACCAAGTGTGGAGATCTTGAGGTCAAATGTCCTTCAGCAATGTAAACCAAAGAGGCCAAGTACCACCTTTGAAAAATCAGCTTTCACATAATTCCACAGAAGTTTCTGAATAAATCATTATATCATAAGGCTGGGAAAGTCAATTTCACATTCTACCCTCACAACAAGGCAGTGATATAGTTAAAATGATTGGCCTGGGGTTGGCCCCAAGTAATATTTCCATGATGGTAGAAGGGATACCAGCTCCCAGGGGGGCTTTGCTGTCTGGAGACTTTGCCTGTTGGACAAGACCCTAGAAATGTGCTCCCTCCCACAGGTGCCCCAGGCCAGGAAAAGGGAGGAATATGTAGTTTGCTTTCTTAAATGTTTTAGATAGTTTTCCTTGTTGCTAGTTAGGGTTTTAAGTGATTTCCTGGGATTTATTAAAACATAATTCCCTGTCCCTTCAAGAACTGAATTGCACTTCCACATTTTCCAATTTCTTCTCCCAGCACAGCCTTCCTGAAAAAGGGCCAGACTGAACCATGCAGTTCGACCCAAAGAGCGCCTGCTGGGCGGCACTGCATTCTCAAAGGGAGGGATGCTTTTCACCTCCCTTAACCTCTGGCAACTGGAAGAGTAAGCTTTCTAGTTGAAATTGCCTGTAAAATGATCCACTTTAAGACGGTGAGTCATACGTCAGACATACGTCAGCTACCCTGTCAGATTTTCTAGAGGTCCTGTCCCCAAAGCCTGAAGACTTTTGACACCAACAGCTATAGTAAGAAAAAGGTGCGGGTTCCACAAGTCAATAAAAAGGATAACACCCACTTACCAGGCTCCACTGCCATCATGATACTGACAGGGGGAACTCAGATCTGGGGAGGTGGAAAAAGAGTAGACTCTGGGTTTAAATCCCAATTTCACAGCTTATTAGCTCTGTGACCCTGGATCAGCTATTTAACCTATCTGAGCCCGGATTTTCTAACCTGCAAAACAAGAATAATGATAGTACCTACTTTATAAAATGATCATGAAGGCTAAAATAATGAATGTACAATTTATTTAGAACATGCAGTAAATATCAGTGCTGCTGCTGTTCCCTCTGTATTAGCTTCCTGTGACTCCCTTTTATACTTTCTCCTTTTTTCTTCTTTTGGGACATGTGTCATTGGATTTAGGGCCTACCCTAGTCCAATATGCTTTCATCTCCAGATGTTTAATTATATTTGCAAAGATCATTTTCAAATAAGTCCACATTCACAGGCTCCAGAAATAAGCTTTAAGAGAAGAATATATTTATTGAGAGAGAGAAAGCTTCTGTCTGAGAGAGACAGAAGGGGTCCTGAGTGGGTTGCCAAGGACCCTGTCTTTTCTAGGGATTTTATACAGCAAAACCACAAGGTGAGGCGGATCCATGGTGGGGAAAGATGGAAACTCGCAAGGTGGGGATTAAGTGGGACAGAACTATGGTCAACAAATAAAATTAGGAGTATAATTGCTCAGGTAACATTGATTAAATTGGGGACAAATGGGGAAGCGAGTCATGTAGCAAGTGGGCTTGCATAAAGAACAGTGATTCTTCCTCTAGCAAGTAGGGATGGTGACTCCTGGCTTCCTCAGAGTGACAGAGACCTATTTAAAATATCAATTCCTGATGCTTATCCTTAGGAATTATGTGGGTGCATTCGATTTATCTTTTGTCTTGAAGTCTAGCCCACAGTGAGAGGTGTCTGTCTCCCCCACAGTGGCAGGGTATTTGGTCTTCTGCACTGGTTTCTTCAAGGGCCTAGCCCTGTCTGACTGCCTATAATGTTTCTATCTAACTCACTGCCTGTAACATTCCCCCCTCTGAAGAAGTAACCCAAACTGCTGTGAAGGAGTAATGGGCAATGACCTATCGGGCTTCTTCAGGCTGAAGGGGGTCATAGTTGTTGGTCAATACTCAGGGATACTCTGCAGAGGGTCTATCTAAAGCCCCTCAATAGACACCAGGCATTTTTATCTTGGGTAGGTGTACAATTTTAAGTCTGGAGGAGACAAAGGAAAAGAAACAATTAAGTACGCATGGGTCAAACAATAAAATTAGTAGGATAATTATGGGTGCAGTTAACAAAGATTTCCACCAAGAGAAGCTAGTAATGGCTTCCCATAGGGAGGATGAAGATAAGTTCCAGGGAATTTTAGAGGCTGACATGTCATTGATTTGTCATCTAATATCTTGAACAGCTATTGAGATATTAGCAGAAGGATCAGGAATGTATACACATTTAGTTTTTATAATTGCACAAGTACTCCCCTGTGCTGTTGTTGGAATGTCTAAGACCATCCAATTTTGGAGGACAGCCTGTCTCATTAATTTTACCTTTTTTATTTAGGAGACAGAGAGACCAGCTATGGTGTCATTTATGGCCCATCGAGTATAGTTAATCAAGGCCTCAATATGTGTCATATAACCCTTTTTCTGGACAAGATCTGGTGGTCCCAGTAAAAGGAATCTAGCATATTTGTTATTCATTTTATCTTTATGATAACTTGAGGTTTGGCACATTCTAAGCAAGAACAAACTTTAATCAAAGCATGTATAATCAAAGTATATGTACAAAGGAATGTATAATTAAAGCATGAGTGTTAGAACTGGCAGGTAAGTTTAGACACTAGTTCTTAAGGATAGCAATTGTAACTTATTGGCTCTTACGCCCCTTTATTGATGGAGTCTGACATTATGTCATAAATCCCTCTAGCTTTAGTTATATTTGTCTCTAAATTTTTGATAATGTGTGAGAACCAGATTATTATTTTAACCAGTGAAAAACTCTAAGTTTCTGTACATGAACAACAATATGTACTGCATTTGTAAAAACCAGTCTCAGCATCATCTTGATTAGTTAGCAACCTGAACATAGAGCATTTAGACAGGATAAAATCTCTCCAGGATTAAAGTTGGGCTTTTAGGTATAACTAAAAGGAATGAGTGAAGAGAAGGTTATCCCAGTTACAATTTAAGCAACATGCATTTTGGTGACTGTTCACTGAGGTACGATGCCTGGAAGGAAGGCCAGAGTTGAAAAGGACAAAAAGACAAGTGCCAGTGTCCAGCAATAGGCTGGTTTTTACCTCTCATCATGATTACTCTGGGCTCCTCTGCAGAGATGACAGGCAGAGATGACAGTCTGGCCTGAGGAAGGAGACAGAGTGCCCTGAGGCCCTTCAGTCCTGTGGGACCAGCTGATAGAATGGGTCTGAACTCTGGGGCCTGGGCCTCAGAGGGTGGTCCGACCTCCAGTGGTCACCTTCGCAATCAGGGCATGGCATGGGGGGGCTCTTAAGGCAGTCCCTCTTAAGGTGGCCTGGCTTGTGGCAGCAATAGCAGGTGACTGTACTTGTTCAGCTCTTCTTGGAGCCACAGGAATCAAACTTAAGGTCTGTTTTCTTTAAGGCCACAACAAGGGCAGCTACTCTTTGGTCTGTCTGTTTTCTCTTTGGCTTTCTCCCAGGCCCGATTACAGAATACCAAGAAGGCAGCTTTTACTCAAGTATCAAGTGAACTACCTAGAGCAAAGGTTATCTTATGAAACTTTTTTCTAATATCTGGGATGATTGACTGGGTAATAAACATGTCTTTATGCAAAATCTGTCCTTCTATTGACTCAGGATCTAGGGAAGTATGTTTTACTAGTGCCTCTAATAAACAATCTAAGAAGTCAGAGGGGTTTTCAGCTTTCTTCCGAAAAATAGCTGACAATTTAAAGTAACTAGAAGCTTGGTTTTTGTCCTTCTGAGCAGGGTCATCTGAAAACTTTCCTAGTTCTAGCTTAATTTGCTTTCAGTCATTAAGAGAAAGACACCTATGAATGGGAATAGTCTCATAAGGATTATAATTATACCTTGAGCATAAATAAGAATTATTTTTAGTGTAAAACAAGCTTGAACATCAAGCAATTCTGACCAATTTTCCTCTTTCTTATGGTATGATTTTAGTTGTAAAAGAACATCATAATTAATATTGCCCTCTGTATTCCATTTTGGCTCTAGGGGGTAGGTTGGCCACACACATGTGCAGAGAAATATCATATGGCTCTTTTTCAACATGGAAGGGTCGAACATCTTCTAGTGCTTAAGAATGCATTCCAAAAGAATAAGAGATTTTGGCATTGAGTTACCCAGGTCTGTAACATAAAAAGCAAGGCACAGAAGGGTATGAGACTTTGACATCGAGCCACCTATCTGTAAGAAATAATTCGGTGTCGCTTTCTTATTTTTATTTGATAATGTCCTCAAGGCATCCCTTGGGTTGATTCCACTCCAGGTGGATGCCCGCTGGAGAGAGTAGAAGAAAAATTTGACCAGCCTATTCACCCTCAAACAGGCATGCAATCTTATCATCCCAGGTAGCTCATGAACTTTGTTTCTATAAGCCTAATTGTGACAGAAATGCTTAAAGAAGGAAGCATAACTTTGTAATAAACTATTGCTTTTTGTTTATTGTTAAAAGGTGAATTAGAAGCCGGGCATGGTGGCTCACACCTGTAATCCAAGCACTCAGGAGGCTGAGACAGGAGGATCGTTGCAAGTTCAAGGCTAGTCTGAATGGCATAGTGAGACCCTGTCGCAAAAAAGACAAGGGCTGGGAATTTAGCTCAGTGGCCTAAGAGCCTACCTGGCAAGCACGAGGTCATGAGTTCAATCCACCGAGCCACCAAAAAAAAAAAAAGGATGAGTTACAGCATCTCTCTGGCTGTTCTGTGAAGATTTCCTCTGGAGATAGATAAAGATAACAAATAAATTTGAGGAGCTCCACCCTGAGCCCTTGGGCAAAGTCTCCAAGGCCTTTGTGCCCTCTATCTAATTACCTAGGCAACCTTTCCTAGCAGTGGGACATGGCTATGCTTTATTTAAAGCTCACAAGTTAAACGTATTTATCATCTATCACTTACATTTTACTTGTTAGTAAAAGCACATCAGTCTTTTACGCATACAGAAAAGGGTAAGTAAAATCTGTTTTTCTTTTTTCTTTCTCTTAGTTAACATATATAAGGCACAAATGCAAATCATTCCCTACTAGTTTCTTTGAAATGTAAACAGTTGTTGCAGGCTGTCTCAACCTAATTTCTGAGAGGAGAGGTAGCCTAATTGCCTAGAAAGTTTGGGGAACAGCTTTAGTTTACTATCAGAGAGATATAAGTAGATAAGAAATGGAGATTTTTCTTGTAGTTGTGAGCCAATTTCCAATGAGGGCTCTTTGGGTGTCCACCAGGGAGTCGCCCTGGCCATGAACTCTCAGTTGTTCTGTTTCCATTGGCCCAGATAACCAGAGATCAGTCTCCAGAAAGGAATCCAGCTGTCTTTCTGGTCAACATTCCATTGGTCATTGGGTTTAATGGGGATTCACCAAAGAGATGCTGGGGAAATCTGTCCTCTGCTTTAAGAGTGGCAGCTTCTCTAGGAGTGATCAGTTAGCTGGCAGAGTAACCACTGTCTGTCAAAATTCTATAAGGGATAGTTAAAAGCCTGAGAAACATCATTACCTAGTGCTTTATAAATTTACATTAAAGGTTTTTAAGTCCATGACTTATTATTGAAGTCTTTTCTTATACATATAAATGAAAGGTTGGAAAGCCTCCCTTAGTCTAAATGTGTTTTGCTCCCATAGTGTGCTACTTTTGGAAATAACTCCTGGTTTCAACCAGAAATTGGTTTTTTCCACTATGTCTCAGGTTCAGTCTCCAGAGGAGACTTGCCCAGAACACTAAACCAGGACATGTCTTTTATGTGTGTTCTCCTGGACAGGCAAAATTCCAGTGTCTCATCTGACTCAGAGATGGAGTATGTGTCCCTCATCTAAGATGACTTCCCTGTCTTCAGCATTAACAGAAGCTCATTTTCTACGGACTTAGTAGGAGAAAAAGGTTGGAACAGTCTAGAGTTCTTTGTAATTTTACATACCTTTAAAAAGGAAAAGTACAAAGGGGAGGAAAAATTAGAAGTAAAGCCAAAGAAAGGAATCTGAAGCAGAATAGGCTTCATATTTACTCCAGAGTGTAGAAGACGATCAGAGCCAGTCTGTCCCAGTGAAGCTTGCCCTCCAAGTCTTAAAGGCCAGCCACCAGCCTACTGCTGCTTAAACAGTGAAAGGAGACTCGTTTTTATTGTAGGCATGTATATTTTCTAAGACTCAGCTAGATTTCATTTAAGAAGACCCATTTTACAGAAGTTTATATTAAAGTCTACCAGGGGCAGTCTAATGTTACTTTCCCTAGTGCTATTGTCTAAATAGAGTCAAGCAAAGAGTACCATTAAATTTGGTGACTAGTTTCAATGCAACATGTACAAGAACAAACCCTTATAACCATCCCATGTTTTAATTCAGATATATCATCATTTTAACAAAACTATAACAGACAAAGGATAAGCAAGTATAAGCAATGGGTAAAGACATAATAAAATTTGAAGCATAGAAATTTGTTACCTAAACAAGTCCCACTCCAGAGTTTATGAAACAAAAGCAAACTCTTACCTCCATCCAATGATCTTGGTGGAAGACCTCCAAATGATATAGGGGAATGAAACTCCCAGCCTACTAGGCATCTGGTATGAGTTGGTGTTCTCTAAAATCAAAGAACAAATTTTAGGAACAACAGAGGTTAAGAGCAGCATATATATATATATATATATATATATATATATATATATATATTGAAAGAAAGAAAGTTTCTGTCTGAGAGAGTGACAGGAGAGTCCTGAGTGGGTTACCCAGAAATAACTTTGTAGTGGGCCATGATTCAACCCACAACCCTCTTTCCTACTGTGTCACTCTCACACCAAGCTCACAGGTATGAGGTCACCCCAGCTCTCTAAAAGCCCATAAGAGAAGACAACATGTCTTCCATCTCACTCTATGCCCCCAATTAATTCTAAAAATCACACCAGTTTGGTTATGATAGGGTTCAGGACACACTACTTCAAAAATAAAACACCATAGCACCTGAGAAAGCCACAGAAGCAGGAAGGCACATAACTTTCTCCTGCCCTTCTTCTTGTGATCCTTTATAGGTCACAAAGCCTAGAAAAGAATTCTCAGGCTGAAGTAGGTCAAAGTTGGTGAGAGGTGCCCACTCCACAACCAGAGGAAAGAAATATCCTTGTCTCTGAAGGCACAGGAACACAAAACAATCTGAACAAACACTCCTTGCTGAGCTCCTCTCCTCATACCCAATTTAATACCATTAGATCGCTCCTTATTTGTCCGATTTGCTCTCCAGAACTGTCCTTCAAACTTAGTATAAAATACATATTTCCTTCTTTGTTTGGGGTTTTAATTTCTAAAGGATCCTGTGTCGCATACAACTCACATTAAACAAATTTGTGTGCTTTTCTTTTATTACAGGTGAGGATAAACAAATTTTTCATCCCCTGCAGTTTCTGGCACCCACAAGGAACAGCTGAGATGCTCCACTCGAGAGCCTGCAGATGAGATCCTGGGACAACAAACAAAAAGCTGGCAAAAAGATGAGTATTCTGGCTGAGATCTGCTCTACCTGACTTCTGTGTAAAGTACCTTGTCAGAAAATGAAGATGAAAACGTCTCCCTGGTCCCTCATTTCCAAATTGAGATTAACAGAAGAAAATCATTTATTTGGATTGTCGTTTAGCGTACCCTTTAGATGCTGATCTTTTCCCTCCTAGGAACAACTATTGCTTTTCTTTGTCTAGTTTTTTGTCAGGAAGAATATGATTTGACTGTTTATCTTTTGGGAGTATGCAAATTGATGACATTTTAGTACATTTTAGAAATTAACATACAACTAGCCAAAGTTAGACCAGCCCACATGGCAATCAACACTTGATTTGCTTTTATACATTTTGGGTTACATGAAGAAAGTTTGGAAAATGTTTCCCATTTTCCTTGTAAGGGCAATGAAATCTCGTAATTGCAATTGAATCTTTGGTCTCATAATCTTTTACATTCTGAAGATCCATCTGATGCATCAATTCTTTGGAAGTCAAATACTCCGTTCTCTAGGATCAAATAACCATAATGAGTAAGTCTCTAAGTTGAAAGACCTTAACAAACAATAACAAGAAAGAAATTTGTATTAATATTAATAATAAATAATTAAGCAAGGAAAATCAAACTAAATTAGAAAGTTAATACTTTTAAGGATTTTCCATACTTTAAGAATACTTTTAATACTTTTAAGAATTAATACTTTTAAGAATTTCAGCTTGAAGAAAATGGGCCTAACAGAGGAAAAGTGAGGTAAAAGGGACTTTTTGTTAAAGCCGATGCAATCTTCTGGATATTTTTTTAAAGCACAATTATATTTCACTCCATATTGAAATTACGGACTTTTTTAAAATAAAGCACTGCTTTATAGCTCTTTATAGTGAAAGCATTTTGAAAAATATAAAATTTCATTTGTAAGAACAACCAAATGAGTGGAGAATTCATCAGGCAGCCACACCAGATGAATCCCAGAAACTGAAAAGAGGCGATTGCTGGCTTCACTCAGACCCTCACTTCTCACAGGTGGAGGGCATGCACCTCAGCCTTACCCTGGAGCATGTTCAAAATGCAGAATTGCAGCTCTTGGTCCTCCAGGAACAAGATCCTCGAGGGATTCACACACAGAGAGAACTTGTTCAGTCAGTGACTAAGGGTGATTTTATGAAATAAAATGATTAAGGAAAAATGATTATAAAGAATATACACTTGATTTTTAGTTCCAGCAACAGTGTGAACTGAACTAAAATCCCCTTAACAAGGCAAAATTAGATAAACTACAGTAATTTTTTAAAAATACCCAAACTCAAGTGATGTAAAAGGAAATTTTCGGATACTAAAACTCCATAAAGTATATGAATTAATGCAGCAGAATCCCAACGAGACATCAGACATTCTACTTCCTTCTTCATAGCAAGGAAGTAGAATCATGAAATCCCCATGGAAAATCAGAGATTAAACCCATATAAATGCTAGAACTTACACAACTACACAAACCCTGCCCTATTTGTTTAAAGAGATCAGGAAAACCTCTCAAGAGAGCTCAGGAAGAAAGTCTCAGCTCTAGTGGGTCCTCAAGCCCTAGTTGTGCCAAATCTAACTATGAACTCCAAATGAATACTGTCTACATGGTGTTGGAATCCCAAATGGACAAATTACTGTGAAAATTCATCCTGGACAAGTGAAACCTTTGGGATACTCAGCCACAGCAAACATAAAACCTCCCACAAACCAGGGCACACATGACTCACGCAGATCAAAAAGATAATGCTACCAAGAACGAGCCCTCAAGCAAAACTTAAAACCACATAAAAAAGGCATCATTATTATAAGGTGATTATCAGGTACTTCTAGCAGTAAATTAGCATGCCCCAGAACATGAGGTAATGGAATAATTTGAAAGATACTGTTGTTTTATTTTAGCCTCAGAGCAATTTATTAGCAAGGCATTTTCTCAGCCTAGAAAAGCTGCAGCTAAGATGTAATTACAGACAAGGAAAGCGATGTTGAGAGAGCTCATAAGTACTAGTAAGGATCGAAGACGTAAATCTACCCCCAATACTTTTCCTACATCCCATTCTCTGTTTTTAATAAATGTATGACTAACTCTTACCTGCCAGATGGATCAATTATGTGACCCATGTAAAAACAGGAAAAAAATTTTGTTTAGATTTGAAAGACAGAACTTTCACCCAGTATACTTGGTCTCAATCTATCCTTTATCATATACAGTGATACCTTGGTTCATGAACTTGATTCTTACCACGATTCTGGTCGTGAGCTGAATCGGTCATGAACTAAGTCAATTTTTCCCCGTAAGTTTCAGTATCCCCTGATGACACTGCAAACCGAAACAAAATTTTGTGAACACTTCTGTTCGTGAGCCAAACTGTTCTTGAACAGAAGAGTTCATGAAACGACATACCACACCACTGACACAAAATAAGAAAAGAAGTGGGTAGGAATCTTTGTGTACTCAAGAATTCTTGTTCAGAAAAAGGAAGGGCAAAGTAAGAATTCAAGGCAGTCAGAAAAAATGGGAGGGAACAAGTAAACAGCCATCCAAACTTTCAGGATGATCAAAAGACAAGGATTTATCTTGTTTGTTCGAGACAATATGTCAGGTAACCACCGGAATATCCACCAAGATGAGCTTC
>RJWT010051403.1:0-10699 GCA_004365215.1 Cuniculus paca
TAACAAGGGGGGTGGCCCCTTCCCACTGTGGGGTTCAGCACAGGGTGGTCAGGTCATCGCGGGCACTGCCGTCTGAAGGGAGCCACACTGCACCCACTCAGCGAGTTATTTCCATGATTACGTTGTGTAGAGCAGCAAGTCTGAGCCCTGAAGTTCTCTGGATTTCCATATCTCCAGTAATGTCTTGCACAGCCTTCCCCATCACTGTGATGCCAGCTGTCATGAAGCCCTGACCAGAGCTCAGATCCATGAGGCTACCTGATCTTGAACTTTCAGCCTCAAAATTTTGAACTGAATAATCTCCATAACCTCTTTTCTTTATAAAGTACTCAGCTTGGGGTATTTTGTTGCAGCAATGTAAAATGGACTACTGTATCAAATTAAACCAATCATAAACCCTTCCTGGAACTTAAATATTGAAATGGAAAGTTAATGGAGTCTATGTCCTCGGGTGGGCTATTCCCACATTCATTCATGCATGCATGCATTCACTTATTCCAAAAGTATATGTATGAAGTTCTTCATGTATGCCAGAGTGAGGACATGGGATTAAAAAAAAACAGAAAAAATCAAGAAACTTATATCCTAGGAGAGAGAGTCAGACAACAAACACTATTAATGACTTACATAACATCGGCTGATGATGATGAAGACTATGAAGGGGATATATTAGAACAGGAATGGAACAAAGGGGGACTTCTGCCTCAGAGGATGGCCAGGCCACTAATGAAACCATTTGGGCAAAAACATTCTGACAGGAATGATCCAGGCAAAAGCCAAAGCAAGTGCAAAAACCCTGAGGTAGTAGCATGCTTAATCCAGAAAACAGTCAGGGTGGCTGGAGCAGCAGGGTGGTGAGGAAATAGGACAGATTAAAATAAAAAAAAAAGTTGGAGAAGTAGCAAGAGCCAGAGGAAGGCATTTACTAAGAGATGAGAGACACTTGGAGGGACTGGCAGATGTGACTTAGGTTTTCATGCAAGCCCTCCAGCGCTCGTAGGTTGGCAGGGAAAGAGCAGTGAGGAGGTGACAGTAACACTTCAGGTGTGAAGTAACTGCTGCCTGGGCGTTAGAGAAAGTGGTCCAAGTCCAAATAGATTAAGAAGGCAGAGCAGACCAAACTTCTTGAAGAACTGGATGGGGAGTAAGAGAGAAACAGAAGAGCAAAGCATTATTCCAGATGTCATCCTGAGGGACCAGGTAAAGGTGGTGCCATTTGCCAAGGAGGGAAACTTCAAGAAGAAGCAGGTTTCTGGTCGCCACAGTGACAACCGCGATCAAGATGGTGGCCATTGGTGGGGGCACTGCTTTGTAACACTCTGGGGCTGCCTCTTGGAAAGTGTGTCCCCTCAGCCTTTCCCATGGATTCAGGAGCTCCCAATATCCTTCCAGAATGTTCTCTTTGGTTTAAATTAACCACAGTTACTTTCTATAATTTGCAACCAAAGCCCTTTAATTGATAAAATGGGTAGAATTAGCTTTTGTGTGTCAATACAGGACAGTAAAAGCCATCGTTACCATGAGAAAATATGTTATCAAAAACATCAAACAATTCACATTTGAACTTTTGGATACCACCCATTTCTCCCTCGGAGGCTGACTATCCCTCACATGGTGTCTCTCCTTAGAGAGACAGCTTCTGCCAGTACAAGGTGGGGAAGTGTCAAATACTATTAAAGCTTGATTGCTAATTCAAATGCTATTGTGCTTGATGTGCTTGTCATGTAAAAGTGCACAATGTAGCTTAATAAAATTGATAGAACTCCCTTTGAAGATATTTTTGTCACAGAGGCACTCAATAAAACTGTTTCCATCAAGGCTCCTCTGCCTCTTCGGTGTTTTGTTAGTGACACATTTTCATGAACTAGTCCAGGGCCAAGCAAAGCATGTTTTGCAAAGAATGTTGGGAGAAAGAGGAGTGCTCAGGCTTTCCTTTTTATTTTGTGTAATTACTCAGACCTCTTCCAACTGCCTAATGAGGCAGCTCATGTGGGTCACTGAGAAACCAAATCAAAGCCATTTTGCATCTGAGTTGTGCGTGATCAAATAAATAACCTACAAAAGTTACTATAACTAACTTGAAAAGCGCTAATGATAAATACCAAATCCAAAAAATAATCTGTTCAAGGAAATGGTTCTTTCCTTCTTGCCCAAGTCCAACAAGCGTTTTCAGCACGCGACTCAAGAGAAACACGGGTTCGTGTTCACCAACAAGATGGCAGAGCTTGACTTCTATGTCTGGACACAGCCGTGCCAAGCAGGAGGGGGAAGTGACGTCTCAGTAGTGACACTGACCAGCCTTGGGGTGATGCTGGCCTCTGGGAACTCAGGTCCTACATATCTGTGCAATAGTAGCAATACGACCTCATGTGCTACTTCTACGAGGGTAAAATTGTCATGATTGTGACAGAAAATTCAATTCAAACTGTCTTTAAAGGCGAAAAGGAGATTAATAAACTTAAAGATTTGAAAATATTGAAGGTAGAGATGGCTTCTACCATTTCCATTTTGGAAGCTTAAAAAGATCACCAGGAGCTAGCCTCTCATGTCCTTGACTCAGCTCTCTGTCTCACCACCATCTTTCTCAGCCTGTGCAACCTCTCACCCATTTGAATATTGTCCCAAATTGTGTCACGTGCCCATCCCTAAACACAGCAGCAGCCCGGGGATGCTTTGATTGACACAGGCCTGTGAGGACTTCCATCACAAGGGAGCCAGAGCTACTCAACCCACAGGAGGAGCGGTGGGAAGGAAGCCATTCCCCATGGGAAACGATGCCTCTTACCTGGTCAAGATGGGATGCATGCTGGGTAGAAAATGTTCAGAACCAACACCCACCAGGTTCAGACTGTTGCAAAGATTCTATAAAACTATATTAGTCTAACACTTGCAAAGATTTTTTTTGTTTTGTTTTTGTTTGTTTGTTTGTTTGTTTTGGCTTTGGGGGGACTTGTACAAGTGGTAGTTGTACAACAATGTGAATTTACTAAATCTCAATCTTTCAGATTGAAATAGCAAATTTAATTTTATGCAAGTTTTACCCTACTTTTAAAAAAGAATGCAGGGGCTGGGGATTTAGCTCAGTGGCACAAGCGCCTGCCTGACAGGCACAAGGTCGTGAGTTCGATCCCCGGTACCAAAAAATAAAATAAAATGCATTTGGATACAAATAACAAAAAATTTTAAGGCTATGGCTTAAAAATAGGCAAATTATTTGTCTTATGCAACAGGAAGTCTAGAAGTTAACAGGACAGGGCTGGTCAATGAAGCCACTTAGGACCCAGAACTTTCCTTCTTTCTGCTCCACCACCCACCGCATTGATCCCCATGATCACAAGATGGCTATGTGTCCCTGGGCCTCCCATCTATACTCCAGACAGGAAAATGAGAAAGGTAAAGGGATAATGGGGCTAGGAGGATACTAAGGAACTGTACATGTTATCAAGGAAGCAGAAATTTTCATAGAAAATCCAAATTCCACTTTACTGACCTAGCACTGTGCCAGATGGCCAACCCTGGTGTCCAGGAAGATGGAGAAGGATCTGTTGGTTATCTGAACACACTGCATGCTTAAAAAAATGAGGGCCTGCTACTAAGGAAGAAAAATGAATTAACATTGAGTGGACAACTAGCATTGTCTTCCATGTGCCTACAACAAAGTAGGTCTTCAGTAAAGGGCAGGGGAAGTAGAAGGAGCAGGGTCTGATACTGAAAGTCTAAAAGCAATAGGTAGCATCTTTGTTGTTGCCTCGTAAAACCACTGATTTTTCAGGTGTGGTCTTAAATGCATGTTGATGGGGGTGGGATGAAAAGGACCAGTAATCCTCATATGTCAATCACTTGGTTTTCTTATTTTATTTTTCTCTTTTTAATTTCCTTTTGAATGTAGCCAAGCTACATCAGAAAGAGTAACCTGCCCTAGCAAAATCTAGGCTCCAGTTCTTCAGATTCTAGATCTACCTTCAACTTCCCCAAAGAATAATTATTTGTAGATGGCTTTATTTTTCAATCCCAATTCCCACCTGTGTTTGCACAGTAAATCAGCGTATGGAGCATACCTTCTCACTCAAGGTATAGTGAGATCTGAGAAACGAGTTTTAATAAAGAGTTCATAGAGGGATCTGAAGAAGCATAGGAGAGTCCTGGTTTCCATCCAGACATTGCAAGGACATCAGCAAATGCATGAAGAACCCCAGTGATTATTTTTATCACGGAACCTGTATCTACTGATTTTCACTGTGTAGCTAACCACAAAAGATACTCGCTGAAATATCACATACATGAAGTCTGAATTACACATAATATAAGCAGAAGTTCCATTTTCTAATGGAAATATATTTCAGGGGTTTTCTTCTCAGAAGAAATAATTATTAGTTATTAAATGTCAATTTTAAAAAATTGAAAATACCCCCATGGATCTGACCCATGGGGAAAACCAGTTCTCAAGTGACCATTTTTGGATTCTTTTTTATCCATTTATATGAGCAGACACATGTTTAAAACAAAAATGAAATCACATGATAATGCTAGGGGAAGGAACACGTATTCTCTGTTCCACGTGTTTTGTTTTGTTTTTTATAAAGGGACCACAATTACAGTAACACTCAAATGAAAAAGTTAACTGGTTGATATTTGTTGACCCACATTTCTTGACAATGAAGGGCTACAATATTCAAAGGCTAGATACAATTCACTACACTTCTTCTCTGTCCCAGATCCATGTAATCTTTGAGACAGAAATTTTGACAAGTATAACTTTGACCTGGGTGGGCTGAGGCAAGTCTACATAGACACACTTTGAAGTTACATCCTCCAATAAAATTTTCATCCATAAGGAAGCTGATTTTATCTCCATGTGGCTGATTTTTGTGACTGTCATCCAGTTGACTTACAGTATGGACACAAAACATAAATATTACTCTACTAGCTCCCCATCAAACTCCAACGTGCATATTTTGACTGTTGACAGACTTTTTTGTATTTCAATGTTTTGTGGACACTTTTCCCTATCAATAGTTAAATATTACCTTAACCATTTGAATTGATGCTACTAAATTACATTACACATTGTGAAATAATTGATTTGGTCAACACATTAATAACAGTGCAATGAACATCCTAGCACATACATCTTAATGTATTTACCCAGTTATTTCCCTAGACAAATCCCTAGAATTTATCCAGGGAAACTGTGGAATCGAAGCACACGGGCATATAAAGTTGTAGTAGTTACTTCCAGATTGTCATCCAGAAAGTTTGTACTGACAGAATCCCAAGTGTCTACTTTCCTGCACTCTTGCCAACACTGAAAGTTTTCTTTTTAATCTTTTTCACATGTCTGATATAAAAATGGTGTCTAATTTTATTTCCAATTTTGTTATTATGAAGGTTGTACAATTTTTCAGATGCTGATATAGTCTACAAATTTTAGGATATTAAATTTGAGGATATTAAGTGTTATTACTATAACCAATATTCACAGAGACATTTGTTCAGTGTCAAATTATATCACAAATGCTCACCCAGTCTCTTCTACCATCCCTCCAGTATACTCCATCCCAAAGACAGGATTCAGAGTTGCAAGCAACAGAAACCATCTCTGGCTACTTTGAGTGGAAAAGGAACTTAATAAAAGATATACACAGCCAGAGAATCTGCATGAAGGACAAAGAATTAGGTGTGGTGGGAGGTCAGTCAAAAAGAACACTACACAGCCTCCTGCAGAAATTCCCCCGGGGAAGAAGCCACGGGCCCCCAAGATTTAGACCCTGGCTGTAAATACAGAACAAAAGTCCTTGCAGCTACTGCCCCAGAACTCCTATGGTGCTCCCACTCTACTCCCCAAAGTGGATTCTTCCATGTGGTTCCTACTTGGTCACACTAGCTGGAATTCCAGGAGCTGGGGGTGGGAGGTGTCTGACAGTGGCTATGTCCTAGCTGCAAGGGAGGCTGGGAAGCTAAACCTCTGCCTTCTGTGGTAGATGACAAGGACATATAAGGTGGAGCATCACTCAAGCTTAGGAAAACTCTAGAAGAGGGGATGAGCAGACCAAAGAAATAGTGACTGTCCACAATTCTTGAGGTCCAAATTCATATCTATGGCACACTTAAAATTTTGGAAGTTTCCATCTGTTCCATCCAAGTCAGGCAATCCAAAGTCCTGCTCAGCTGAATACATCTATTATCCCACTCTTAGATATGCTGATTTCCCTCTCTTATGCCTGTCAAAATGCTGGTCCATCCTTCATTGCATAAAAATTTATTTAAAATGTACTGCAGAATCTGAAGTTTCAAATTCCCTCTGATAAAAAAAGCATCAACATGTCTTATACCTTTTCCTTGCTACCTTTTCAAGGACGTATTTGGCCTACGCTTAGGGAGAAGATGAACATTTGGGGAACAAATGTTCTCAAAGAGACATGATTCCTGTCCTCCTGGCCCCCACAATAATTTTTTTAAAGTTTGCTTAATGAATGAATAGAAACTTCATCCTTAACTCAGAATTTTTCCAGCCATCCCTTCCTGCTGTTCCTGCACTGGAACAACAGAGCCCTCTGGAGAAAAATCCCATGGTGTTGACTGACATCTTGACAAGTGTAGACGGGTGTGAATACGTTTTGATAAGTGCGTTCACGTTGTTTGACTGCCTCTCTGCTACACTGGATGGTTTCTTCAGAAATGGTGCTTGCACAGCTGTGTGCCTCAAAATCTGAGCCATCCCTACCCTTGAGGAAGGATGGTTTAGATTTTAGAGTTAATAATGGGCTCCCTTTCAATAGGCAGTCTAGCCCTCCCCAAACAGGGCAGTAGGAAGGAATTTCTGCACCCGCCCGCCCTCATCGGCAGAATCAATCACTCTGGCAACTCCCAAAGTTGGAATGAGTGGACCCCACTGCTATGAAATATGCATTGGAAAAGGTACACCCCAAGAATACAGCAGAAGTAGAGCAGTGGTGGCCCTTTCTTGGGAAGTTGAATATTTTTCAGAGTTTTTAGGGTTTTTTTCTTTATTTTCTACTGTTTGCATGCATTTCAGTTAAATAATAGTTCATGTTGCTTCTGCTTCCATACAGCTCCCCTCTCCCACTTCATTATCACTGGTGGAAGGACTGGTCATCTTTTAAGATCCACTGATCTCTCAATATAGATATAGATTAGATAGATACAGATATAGATGCAGATATAGATATAGATACAGGTATAGATCTGTCTCTCTTTCCTCTCTTTCTCTGTGTCTCTCTTTCTCTGTGTCTCTCTTTCTTTCCTCTATCTGTTCATCTCTCTGACCGTCTCTCTGTCTCTGTCTTTCCCTCTCTCTCTCTCCCTCTGTCTTTTTTCTCTCCCATTCATTCTTTCTCTCACCCCTGCCCCCTACACTTCATCATACTGGGAAGACCTGTGACCCATTCTACCATCTCCCCCTCATCTGGCCAGGGATTGAATTTAGTCATGTCTTCATCTCCCCTCACACAAAAGCCCTATTTTCCTACCAACTCTATTTAATGGTTGGTTGGTTGGTTGGTTAGTTTTTTCAATCCATGACTGACACATTAACTTACACAAGTTAGATACTCAGCAAATGTTCTCAGGATTTCCCATTCTTTTCCTTAACCCAACAAAGTTTATCTTACCAGAAAAAGTGGTGCCTCCTGCCATTAGTCTCTAGGGAATTGACTAGGCTTGGACCTAGCCATGTTCTTGAAGGGCTGGAGGTCAAGGTTTTCCATAAAATCTGTCTACAGATTCTCAGAGGCTGCCTGTCTTCTCATGAGTGTCAGGTGAATGATTGCACATGGAAACTTCTGGAACCATCTCCCAGGTGAGAGTTTTGTTGGGTGGTTCTCAGTGCTGAGTGAAAGAACATGATCAGAGGGTAAAATTGCTGACAAAACACAGATTTGCCCCCTGGAGACATGCACAGTTATACAAAATGTGTCTCCTCCACACTGTTGGAAATACTTAGAAGGTGGGTCCAAATTCAATCTCTGATTAAGTAAATAAAAGTGCACCCACATGGGGTGTGGAATATTCTGCAAAAGTTAAAATGAGTAAGATAGGCCTACGTAAAACAAAATAGAGAGTTTTAAATGGAGAGATTAGCCGAACCCATTGTTTCCTTGGAAAAGCAACACACTACATCAATGTATGTACTATGATTGCATTAGGTAAATCCATAAACACTAAAGGGCCCTTTTTGAACAGCACATACACATAGGAAATGCCTAGAATGTGCACATTTAAGTGACCACTTCTGGGGAAAAAGAATAAAGCAGGACTAGCACTTTTGACTTCTAGATTAAAAATCATATAATGAAGCTGGGCGTAATAGTACATGTCTGTAATCTCAGAACTCTGGAAGGCTGAAGCAGGAAGATTTCAAGTTTGAGCCCACTTTGGGCAGCTCAATAACTTAGCAAAACCCTGTCTCGAAATAAAAAATATTTTTTAAAGGGCTGAGGATGTAGCTCAGTTTAAATGCTCTAGGACCAATCCCCAGTACCACCCCCCCAAAAAAAATCATTCACACACATTATTGAAATATTTATTGTTTGGATTTTTATGAAAGTATTTATTCGTAGAATTACAAAAATAAAAAAATGATAATTTCAGGACGAACTCACCCAACTGCCCAACATGCTGAGATGAGGTCTTTTGTACAGTAATATTAGAAATCAAATTTTATTAAAGTTTAAATAACTAAGTTTTACATATCTATGTAATGTCGCTATCATACTAAACTTCATAACTGTTTAAGAAAAATGTGAGGCAGTGAACTAACTTGAAAAAATTCATTAATTAATGTATGTTTCTTTTCCGACAGTTGGGGGAAATAACAGCTCATTTTTTGAGGTCTTGTAGTAGCCTTGTGTGGCTTTACGAACACCAGCATCTCCTGCACCAGTTTGAATGAAACCTGACGAAGAAGGCAATAAGGGATCTGTAATGAGAATCAAAGACAAAAAAGAGAAACTGTGGTTACCATGTTGACAATACGAGCTTGAGAGACTGAAATCTTAAAAAACAAACTGAAATATCATCCTGGAAATTATTTTAGATTTCAAAAGTCATTCTGGAAAAATCTGACAAAATCATATACCTAGACCACACTGCCTCTCTGCCTTTTCACAAAAGATCTGAGTAGACAGTATTAATATTTACAATATGTTTTCTTTGAGAAGTAACATATATAGTGAAACAATAGTCAGAAGACCTATGGGATTACAATAATTTAAACTTACATCTTTTGCTTCTGTTGTACCACAATACCATTGGGACTTTATACATATTGAAAGAATCAGGGTCATGTTGTACTTTTTAAAGTGGAGTTTCACACATATAAGCTGCAAATAAAACAATGTCTGGGAGGAAATTTCATAACATGCTCAACAAAAATTGCATCAGAATTCATAGCCCTGTAGTAGTTTTTATTATTATTTTTATAAAAAGGAAAAGAAGACAACTAAATAGCGCCCTCTAGTGAGACATAAAATCTATACAAAATATTCCGAATTTGACCTATTTCCAGAAAATATTACATCGCGAATTTGCTACAGATAAACCAGACCATGCTTAGATTATATTGCTTTAAACCACAAAATTCTTTGTTAAATCCATTACAAGTTTTTTTAACATTTCTTCTTTTCCATTATTAAATGGAATGGGTTACTCTCTAAAATATCTTTCTCTTCTCCAGGCTTCAAATCACAATCACTTTTCTTATTCAAATAAGAAAGCCTTGAATGCAAGCGTGACCCCAAGTGAATATAAGACAGTGACATCTTTACTCCCTCTTCAATACTTTTCTTTGGGCTTCCGTGCAAATCTGTTGATGTTGTCCTGTGGCCTGATGAAGATGATGATAACCACCAAATTAAAATCCCTCTTCAGCAGACATGGTGAAGAAGCTGGCTGTGGCTTATTTCAGAGAAGTTCCCAGGACTGGTCATCTTTGCATAACCATCAATCATAATTTGTCTTTGGTTGGAACACCAAATAACACACAGGTGAAGAGGAAAAGATTTTAAAACCTAGCACATCAAAAAGACTTGACTTGTGGTCAAAAAGTTGTTTTACCAAAACAACGAGGCTTTCAAAGAAACAGAAACATTAAACTTTTTAATTATTAGGGCATTTAGAGTTCACTTTACCCAGTGCCGCCGACTCACATAACTTCCCATCTGTCAGGTTATTCAATACTTGTTTTTAATCTAGCCTGACGTTTATTTAAATAAAGGAAGGCCAAGATCAAACACCACAATCAGAAACTAACGATTTAAATAAGTGAAATGAAATGATCCTATTATTATATTTCAGATATTGTGGTTTGCCTTGAGGTCTGCTCTCTTTTGTTCAAACGGGAAGATTGAAAGACAAAAGAGGGATTTGGGTCAAAGTAGCACCTGATGGAGATTTTTCATGAATATTTCTAGAAGGATTGGATGAGAAGTGAGAATCACTGTCTTGCTGTGATTCTGTGTTATTTAGGGCTAGTGGAGTATTAAAAAGTTGCTCTTGTAGAAATAGAGTCGAGTGGGCATGGGGAACCACTCAGACTGCTTCAAAGCCCAGGGGGGTCTGACACCCGAGGACATGACCCCACTTGTCTAGTGCAGGTGCACAGTGGAATCAGTTATGCAGCCCTGACTGAGCTGCTGGTTACGGCACTATGTAAGAATGTAAATATGAGATAACAACCTGT
>RJWT010051404.1:0-10708 GCA_004365215.1 Cuniculus paca
GAGAAATATGTAAAGGTGACTGACACGCTTATGTATTTTATTTGGAAGATGACAGCTGCCAAAGCTTTTGAAGAGTTTCCGGGGCCACTGATGAAGTGGCCACTGTTGTCACCACTCAACTTAACCTCTGGCTGCCAGCTCACTTGATGAGATCTGTCTCAAGTCACAGACATGTGGGCTGTTAGATCTGAATGAACCCATAGATAGCCTTGAACCCAAGCCACAAAGGGAAATTAACAACCGAAAATTGAGACCTTAGAATTGAAAGACTGCAACTAGCCATCATGGTGGACATGGGGCTCCCTTGTCGTTACAATGTGTTGCCATTGTTGTTGGTCATCCTCAACCCTGGCCACACACCAGAACCCTCTAGGGGCTTTTAAGAAGTAACCATGCCTGGCTAGGCCCAATCCCTGTAGATTCTGATTCTACAGGGTTTGTAATTTGGTATTTGTTAAAGCCCCCAGGGAATGGAGTGGTACAGGTTAGGCCTAAGAAGAGGCCCACGAACCTGTTAGCTTGGGTTCACATCCTGATTCACCACTTGTTAGAAGCACAACATTGGGCAAGTTATTTAATATTTCTGGGCCTCAGTTTCCTGGTATGTAATGATAGAGTGTGGGTAATCATATCTACTTCCCTGGGTTGAGGCAAGAGGGAAAGAGAAGTCCCTGGGAAGGGTCCTAAGGGAAAGAAGGGAAAAGAGGAAATCTGTTCGGGGGATCTAGCTCAGCGGTCTAATCGCCTGCCCGGCAAGCGCAAGGTCACGAGTTCAACCCCCAGTTCCGCAAAAAAAAAAAAAAAAAGAGGAAATTTGTTCTCCAAATCCAGTTTGGATAAAGACAAAGGGGAATATGCTGTGTGGGATTCCAAGAAAAATTTCTAAAACCACAAAGAGCATCCACCTCTGAGAAAGGCCACACCTGGGGAGGCATGCACTATAAAATAATGTTGAAGACCCACAAGTTACCCCCCACTTAATTATAATTAATTATAATCTTATTTGCATTGTGATTTTACCCTACACACACACCACCATGAGCTCTAGCCACCATGACTGTTTCACAAAGGGCCACAGAAGGACAAAAACTCTTTCCTTAAACAGAAAGGAAAAGACTTGCCCCGATCAGAGTAACTCACTGTGTCAGTTCAAAGAGCTCTTTTCTCCCTGCACAAACCCCATACAGACTCTGATGTCTGGCTTTTCCTGGGCCACCCCCAGCCTGCAGAGTGTACTGATCTTTGATCTTCATTAATAGTCTACGCTTTCACTTCTGTGTGCCTGTGCAATACTTTGTTCAGGATAACAAAAAACGAGAACCATCGCAACCCGTAACAACAGGATGATTACAAGATTTAAATCCATTATTAGATCCGAGGCCTTGCAGGCATTACCAGATTGATGCTACATGATCAATAGATTTTAGTCTAATTATTGAAGGATTTCCTGTATTTAAAAAGATTAGGGGCCAGGGATATGGCTCAGTGGTAGAGTGCTTGCCTATATGTGCAAGGCCCTGATTTCAAAACCCAGTAACACCAAAACAAAACAACAAGAAGCCTCAAACATGAGATATGAAAAAATCAGGCAGCACTATGCTTCTTTCTAGGGTCTCCTTTCTAACACAGTACAGTGACACCTTGGTTCCCAGGCTTAACTCCTTCCACAGGTCTGGGGAAGATGGCCACAGTCATGTTTGTCACCCAGTGCAGAGTTTATGCATGGAAGCAAAGTTTTGCCAAACGCTTCTATTCATGAACCGAATTGTTCACAAACAGGAGCATCCATGAATCAAAGTATTAGTGTACAGGATGTGAAAGACAGAAGCAAAATCCAACTCTGATATTCTTAACCTAAGTAACTGGAAGACTATTTTGTTTTGCTTCAGCTTGCTCAAAACTTGCACTATGCCCATTGTACAGATGAAAAAACTGAGGTTTGGGGAAGTCATATAACCTGCACAAGATCAGATCTTGGGAAATATGCAACTCAAGAGCAGAGCTCCACCATCCACACTTTCTTCCCAATCCTTCAGAGTCCCCAAGAGGCCTCTGTATGGTTTTAAAGAAACTGTTGAAGTTGAGTGGAAGGTGATGAAAGGTAGGACCATGTGGCTGAGAGTCACAGATATGAGAGGTTGACTGTAGATCATTCATGCCCAGAAAGTCTATGATTCTCTGGGGGACACACAGGCTGCCTTGGAGAGAGGGCCACAAGCATGCAGGGTTCCAATGCCAGCAGACTTGGGAGTCTGGATGGTGCCTATAGAGACATGAATGTGTATTTCCGCTGAAACCCTCATTAATTCTGTTGAGGTTGTAATACTGAACAATGAAGTCTGTGAAACTCATGACATAAGAAATTATACAGCATCCATGATTCATTTCTTCAACAAATAAATTATAAGAAAAACAAAAAGAAAAGGGAAAAACTATAAATAAAAATAATTATCTTAATCCATTTTCTGTACTATCACAAAATACCTAAGGCTGAGTAATTTATAAAGGATTAAAAAAAGTGTGGGGAAAAAAAGAATAAAAAGTGTGATTTGGCTCACAGTTCCAGAGGCTGGGAAGTAAAAGCACAGTGCCAACATCTGCTCCGCATCTGACAGGGCCTTCTTGCTTCACCATGCCAAGGTGATGGGCTTCGTCTGGTAATACAGACCAAGTGTGCCAGCCTAGGTCTCTCTTCATATAAAGCCCATGTGTTGACTTTCTGTTACTGTAGCAAAGTACCTCAGAAGATCAACTTAGGAAGAGGAAGGTTTATTTTGGCTCACAGTTTCGGAGGTTCCAATTTATGGTTGGTTGTACCTATTGCTTTTAGGCCTCTGGTGCAGGTGCAGCACATCATGGCAGACCATGTGGTGGAGCAAATAAAAGAGATGAAAGGGACTGAGATCCCACTAGCCCCTTAAAAGACATACCCTCCTGGGTGACCCCACCCCTTAAAGAGCCTACCACCTGACAATACAGTCACTGTGGAAATCAGGCCTTTTGAACCTATGGGTCTTTGGGGGACATTTCAGATCTAAGGTAGAGCAGCTACTAATTACATCACAAGTACCTCATTCTCATAACCTCATCTAGTCCTAATCACCTCCCAACAGACCCACCTCCAAATTCCATTAACTTATGGCTTCAGAGATTAAGCCTCCAATATATCAACTTTGGGAGGACACACTCAAAGCAAAGCAATAGCAAATGTCATGTGTGAGCTTAATTGGATCCTGATTCAAACAAACTAAAAGACACACACACACAGTAATGTGGGAATTTAGGGTGCTGACTAAACATTGAACTCATGAATCCATCTATCAACTGCACCATACATTAGTAAGAGATAGAAGGAGACAAGTTATAGATCAGAATTAATATAGAACAAAGAAAAAGATCATAAGAGTTCCACCTAAGATGGTGTGATGCTCCACAGAAGGAGTTAGCAGAGAGCGCACTGCAGGTTGACCGAACATCCACTGAGAGCAGGCCAAGTCAGGCTGAGCCCAGAGGCCCTTAATCATCAGCAGTGGCTTTCAGACAGGGCTTGGTCAAACCCTGGGGGTTTTTTGCAGTACCGTTACCTTGGGAGCAGAGGTACACATATCGGAGTGCTGAGTGGTAGGACATGTTCTCTAACCAGAGTAGCTCAGTTCTTCGCATGTCCAGGGGAGATTTCAGCTGAAAAAAGCATATAATTGAAAAGTACTTGAAAACCCGTGACCTATGGCCTTCCTGGTTATCTGTGCTCAGCTAGCTGTCCTTGGCTCTTTCAGAGGATCAAGTTTGCCAACAGGGACTTCAGAAATAGTAGAAGATTCTGCCTTTCTGCAAGCTGGACATAGACACCAGTCAACTGTGCTTCAGCTGAAACCCTGATTTAAGTCACTCAAAGCACATAAAACTAAAGAGTCACACAATCCCTTTTGTCTTATTAAAAAGGACATTGGCTGAGATAAATTTTATTACAATAAATCTCATGGTTAACAAATGGCAGTCATATATCTACATGACAAATCTGATGATTATAATTTCTTTTGACAACTTATTGGGCAAATGAGAAAGACATAACTCAGAGCTAATACCTATGGCCAGATGTGTGTAAGAAAGAAGGCCCTTGAGTCTTGTCTCCAAATGGAAGGGACCTGATAAGGAATTTTAGGAACAGGTTAGGTTCCAGGTTAGACTTCCACAGCAATAAGGAAAGGGCAGTGGGCCCGGCCTGTCATCCCAAGACACCCACTCTCTATGAACCCTAGTTTCAGAGAATCGGATCCCAGGCCACCAACCTGAGCCCAAAGCAGTGAGCCCCTCTGCTGGTACCATGAAAGATCTGCTCCCTTACCCAGTCAGGGCTCCTCTGCTTCCCAATTCCACCTGACTCCTTTGTTTACTCGCCTTCCTGTGTCCCTTAGAGAACCATTTCCCAAAGGCATTCCTCACAATATGATTTCCCAAGATGCACCTCCGAAATTAACACCCCTGTTCAAAAACATCTATAGACAAAAGCTACATTTTGCGTAACCCCTTTTAGAAAATCTTTGTGCCTCCGCTTTGTATAACGGACACATTGATTTGTCTCCTTAATCCCTTTGGTTCCTGTCAAAGTTCTCCTCCCCGGTTTCCGCTTCAGTGTGGTTACTCAGGGAGACGCCATCTTGTTCACTGTGATCAGCTGCCATCTCAGCCACAGCTGATTGGTCCCAGAGTGAACACCTGACCCGAGTTTGGCCAATCACGGTCCTTTTCCCAGACTTCACCTCATGGTGGGTGTCAGGATGAGTGGTTGGTTCAAGTTAGGCTGGTGTAGTTCTATGGGAATTAGAAAACAAAACTGAGAAGTCAGTGTCTTTCCAGAGCCTGGAGTGGTAAAATATAAGGCTCCGAATGATACAATAACTACATTTCCCTCCGTGATGACTGGAAAGGGAAAGGAGGACAACAGAGCCGCACACAGTAAGGAATAGGAAAGCCTGGGTAGTAGCTGAGGCCAAGACTAAGAACTTTTAGAAGCCCATCCACACTGTTGTCCAAACAGCTGTGACACAGCCTGAACCCATTCAAAAAAGCTCCCTTTACAAGTTTGGTTTCTCCACAAGCAATGAAAAGCTCAGGATAACTCACTACAGTCAAAAAGCCCATTTAAAGCAGGCGTGGAGTTCTGCGCCTATAAGCCTGGGAGGCTGAGGCGAGAAGATTGCAAGTTCAAATCCAGCCTGAGCAACTTAGTGATTTAGTGTGATCCTGTCTCAAAATTTAAAAATAGAAATTATTTTTTAAAATGGTGAGGATTCAGTGATGTAGCTCAGTGTGAAAGCCCTGGGTTCAATCCCCAGTACTGCAGAAGAAGGAGGAAGAGGAGGAGAGGGAGATAGATTAAAAAATAAAAAAACTAAAGTGGAGGAATGGAGGAGGGAGAGAGGGAGGAAGAGGAGGCGACTTAACTTTGAAGAACCTACCATCCCAAGTACAGCTGGCCACTGACCCCTTTTCCATGTTCATTATTGATTGCATTATCTTTTCTATCATCTTCCCTTAGAATTTCTAGCCCCTTCCATGAAACACCTTTTGTAACGACATCTTTAAAAGTAAACAACTCCCAAAATGCAAAGCAGCCCAGACTGAGACATTTCTCAGTTTAAGTCATGGATGTGAGATGAGAAAAGCAAACTCTTTGAACTTAATTTCTTTTGTTTTGTTTGAGAGAGGCTCTTGCTATGGATGAGTTTGAACTTGCGATCCCCCTGCCTCAGCCTCACAGTGTGCTGGGACTGCAGGTGTGTGCCACTCTTCCCAGATTTGTGCAGGAATTTTTTTAGGGAAAGGACTCCTTTCCATGCCTGTCAAAGGCAAGGACGGAAGCATCGGTGGCTGTGGAAAAGTCTGGCTGCCAGGTAGACCCAGCAGGCCTCAGCCGACTCTGAAGAGGAGACAGCCTTCCAGAGCCGCCCTGAGCTGGCATGGTAGGTAGGGTAGGGTTTCAACCTGATTGGTCTGGGACCCACCCCAGGGACAGCAGAGTGGACTTCTAGTTGTATCTGGATGGGACCTGGAGGTGTGGCCGTGAGGTCCCTGGCCCTTTCCCTTGCTCATATTCCTGGCCACCATGAGCCCACAGTTTTGCTCCACCATGCCCTCCAGCCATGCTGCTGCTGCTCTCGAGCCAGATGACCATGAATGAAGCTAAACATTTCTGCCTTATGTCTGAGTGGGGTATCATGTGCAGCAGCAGGAAAGCCGAACTTGGGTGACTTGGCTAGGACAGCCCTGTTATGGTCAGACACTGGGAATGGGTCACCAGGGAGGAGCATGGCTGGCTGAGGGCTCCCCAAACGGCTCACAGCTGCAGACTGCCTAGTACCAGCTTCCCTAGCAGTGGGACAATGGGGTCTTCACTGAAGGACTCCGAGCAGCACAGCCCTGTGTCCCCGGGTGCGGCCATTGGAGCAAATTCCTCTCTTGGAGTCCTGATTTTTTCAACCATGAATTGGTTCCTGGGGTGACTGAAGGATAAATAAGTGCATCACCTCAAAGCTTAACTCATTACCTATGGATCCTGGCTTCCCACCATCACACAGGTAGGTCCTCGGACCCATGTGCCTACTGTGGTCCCCATGTGTCCCCACTGTGTTGCTAGATCCTGTCCACATGGCCCTCACAAACAACGCTGGGAAGGGACTGGGCCTCCTGGCAGCCTTGCTATCAAGCCTTCTTGCTGAAAGTTTATTTGTACTAAAAATATTCCGCCCTCAAAATCAGGCTTCTGAATGGGTTCTTCCAACTCAGAGGCTTACGGGTTTCATTTGACTCCATTTCAAAGCCCTTCTTGTGCTTCCAAGGGGTCCCTAGGTTCCCCAGGACTTGAATAAATACTCTCTGTGCTTGCACAAAAGCCTGGGAGAATGGCTCATTACTCCACACAATAGCTGATTTAATCCATAAGTCACCGTGAAGTGACGGCTGCACTCGGTGACACAATGCAGATCCGAGTTGCTTCTCCAGGAATGCTCAAATCAGACAAGCGGCTGGGGTGGCACCAGGCTGGGCACTCAGCCCTGGATGGTCAAGTGGCTGCAGCTGCCCATGTCCCCTGCCCATGCCTGCATCCTGCATGACACCCCCAAAGCAAGCTTTTGAAATACTCGCAGGAGGGTGTACTACCTGGGAACCTTCCCGAGTCTCTGAGGACTCCACTGCACCCCCTGGCCCTCTCCCTCCATTGCCTTCTCACATCTAACACACACATCCTGCTCCAGCAAGACGCCCCCACTGCTCCCTCCAACCCACCAGTCGCACTGCCCATGTCACCCCTCCGCCTGAAGATCACCCCCATGTCCCCCACGGCCTTTTCAGATCAGATACATTCTCCAAGGACTGCTATCATCTCTTCCCAAACATTCTGCTTAACCATTCTGCTCCTGATCTCTGAACTCTTTCTGTTCTCAATTACAAACATATGATCTAAACGTATAACGAATGTTTAAATCTTTTAAATTATCATAGAAAACGAGCATTGTCATAAACCCCCCTCAAAGTCCTCCCCCTCACTTCAAACATACTGATCCCATTATTCTTGACACTTTCTGAAACAGTTCTGAAAGTCCTCTTTCATGAGCGTCTTTACAAGGTGTGATAAAAATATAGTGAATGTTGCTCCTGAGTGCCAACCAGTGGACAGTCCAGCTCGTAACAACATCATGGCGTGTCCTCATCTGCCTTATTCACTGGGTCTGGCACTGCGTAACTTCTGCCTCTTCCCCAAAGTCAAAATGACCATGAAAAGGAAATGTTTTGAATCGGTTCAGGATAGGGAGGCAGCCACAAGAGTGCAACCAAAGACACTCACAAAAGAGGACTTCCAGAACTGCTTCAGAGGGCGGCTAGAGCAATGATATAAGTGTGTTCGAAGCAAGCAAGGCGGAGAATTTTGAAGGAGATTCATGGTGATGTGTGTTTTATTATAAATTTTTTTACATTTAAACATTTACTGTATATTTCAATCACACGGTGTGTGTCCACCCTTTGTATCTTCAGAATCCACATCTGTGGAGTCAAAGAACTCTGGATCAAAACTCGTCAGGGGGAAAATGTGTCTGCACTCAACATTTCAAACATTTTTCTAAATGTCCCCTAACAAAACAGTATAATAACTGTTTACAAAGCATTGACATTCTCTAGGTGTTAGAAGTAAAATCTAGAGATAATTTAAAGTATACAGCAGGCCGGGCATAAGTTGTATGCCAGTACTATGCCATTTTACATAAATGCATCTGAAGACTTAGATGCCCAAGGGGTCACATGGATACCTAGGGACGTCTGTGTTTGCTCCTACCCCTTACAGCTTGTTTACACTCTCTCAGGTATGCACCTTTGCCACCTGAATTATTATGAACTCAAGGAAATCCACTGAGAAGTCACCATGTTCAGAAATCTGAGCCAAGTGGGACATGCAAAGATAAACCAAGCAATTCTCCTCTCTTGCAGGAGTGGACACTGGAGCTACACCCACCCCAGCTATGCTCCCAAAGAGGCTGACACTAACTTCAGAAGCGCCCCCCAAGGAGTCACTGAGGGACAGAGAAAAGTCCTGGCTTAGGAACTCCAGGAGGCATCATTTCCACTTACAGCCTAAAGAGACTTCCTGTCCAAAGGCCTTAAAGAGATTGGGACCCCTTGTATCTCTTGCACCTGTGGATGAACTCACACCTAAACATAGCCCTAAAAATCAAATACACCATGTGCCTGGCACTATGCTGAGCACATGAAATAGATTTAAATGTTTATTTAATCTTCATAGCTCTATGAAGTAGTTGCATCCATTATCCCCATTTTATAGATAAGGAAACAACCTTAAGGAGGTAATGACTAATCCAAGATCACACATCCAAAAACAGAAAAGCCTAGAGTATAAGTTTGTCCTACAGCTGCCTCCATACACATATCAAGTTAGGATTAAGGGCTTCACTGTATGAATAATAATCTAACTTGATGTGTAAACAGACCAGCTGAGTCTCAGCCAATCACAAGTGGCCAATCATGTTCAAAGAAGATAGACACGAGCTGTGACCAATCAGATTGTCTCTGTTCCTTACTTCCATTTCTGTATGTCAGTTCCTTTATGCTGGCTATAAATACAACCCCCCAGGTGGTGCATCTTGGTATTCTAAACCACTCTTGGTCTGGAGGACTGCTCAATTTTAAAATCACAAATAAAGCCAATGAAAATCCACAAAAGTATACTTGAAGTTTTCTCTTTTAACCTGTGGAAGTCAGGTGGCTCTTCTTCTAGACCCTCTGTGATCTATAACAATATTTGTACTTAAAATAGAAGCTAATGTTCTGAGCCTAATGGGGTCCACTGTGCCATGTATATTGTCTGGATTATCTCAAATAATCCTGTCAAATAAGATAACTGCACCCATTTTACAGATGCAAAATTAAGGCTTAGAGTAGTTAACTTGTTCCAGGTGTCACAGCTAATTAGATTCAATTCCCAGGCAGCCTGACGGCAGAGACGACCCACTCAATTCCCACACAATGACACCTTCACCTCTGCTGTGCAGAAATCACACTCCAGCTGGCACAGCTGTCTCTTGTTAAAAAGACTTCCATGACCCCAAGTAAGTTCCTGATCGGCTACCAGCTCTGTCACGTACACCTTCAGTCCTCACAAGAAGTGACCGTCCTGTGCTGTGAGTCTGTGTCTGTGCCTCATGAGCAATCTGGACGCTGGTCCAGCTCCAGGCAGAGTAGAAGGAGGGTATCTCCCAAGCTCCTCCGGGGAATGTGCAGGCTCACAGCCCTCTCAATTCCCCATACTCAGGCCACCTTACCACGGACCCCAGGGCAGCAGACTGGACACCCACACCTATGTTTCTACCCCTCCCCACGTGCAAGTTCTTTTTTGAGAGGCAGGGGCACCTTGGGCAAATCCCCTCCCTTCCTGGCTCCCTGATGCTTTGTCACTGAGAAGAGGATTAAATGAAAAAACATCCAAAGGGCGTGTCCTGTCCAGAAACTCAGGAAATGAGAGCTATGATTATTCAAAATTGCTACTGGCTCTGGGCCAGAATGCCCAAAAGATTCCCAGTTTCCTCTGGGATCAGGGGCCTGAATCAGAGGCCCTGAATGGATCAAGCCCTCCAACCCCAGTCTGGGCTCCTCCGCGCTCCCCTCTCCCACAGCATCTGCAGGAGATGGAATCTCCCTTTGGAAAGAGCTCGCTCCAACTCCGCCCACTCCTGCACTGGGCCCTGCGGATCCCATCTGGATAGAATAAGGGTGCTAAGTGGGGGCGGAAACTAATGCTCTGTTACAGTTCTTCTACATGCCTCATTCATCGTAATGGAGAGCTAATACGATATTTAAAAAGTTAATACTGTAATAGGTATCTCTGTTAGCTTGCTGCAACACTTCCAGAGCAGAGGCTGTGGGCTGGGTGAAAGCAGGTTTCAGGGCTCACCATGGACGGCAGGATCCCCAGCAAATTCCAAGAGGGGCCCAAGGGGCAAAGGTGGCCACATTCCAAGCTCAGTGCTGGAGAGAGCTTGATGCTAGAGCCCCTTCCCTCATGAAAGACTCCTGGGCTTTTACTGCATTAGCAACGTGGCCTCAAGGTCCTCCTGTCCTTATGGGAAACGCATTTCTCAGCAAATTCTACAGCCAGTGTTTCTCAAAATGACATTTTAATACCAGCAGCCTTCCAAGC
>RJWT010051405.1:0-10707 GCA_004365215.1 Cuniculus paca
GGGGGTGGGGTGGAATTCCAAACACTCACCCACTGCCAGCACAGATCTCCACGCCTGCAGCTCTCCTTCACTCCCGCGCCTCTCCGCAGAGACCTCCCAGTTCGACCACAGCTGCGACCATGACCGCAACCGCGAGCGCGCGCGTCTCCAGGCTCAGCAGGTCTTCTGGCGGGGTCAATCCGGCTCCAGGCTGAGGCGCTGCCAGCCACCACCTTCTTTGTTTAAATTCTTTTTATTCTCTTTGTGGGCTTCGAGTCATATTTTAGATTCTTCCTTGGTTCTGGGGACCCAGTTCCTTCCTTCTTGTCCTCTCCATGATGTTATATTCCAGCATCTGAACTGTTTCTCCCAGAGAGACTGTTTACTCTGCTGCTTACTGTTCCGCCATCTTTAGATCCTCTCCAGCCACTTTATATGAACACAAACATACACATCCAGAGACCTCCATCTAATGATCTCAGTGGAAGACCTCCAAATGAAATAAGGGAATGAAACTCCCAACCTACTAGATGTCCAGTACAAGTTCATGCTCTCTAAAATCAAAGAATGAATTTTAGGAACAGTGGAGGTTAAGAGTAGAACATATTTACTGAGAGAAAGAAAGCTTCTGTTTGAAAGAGAGACAGAAGGGGTCCTGAAGGGGTTACCGACCCAGGAAATTCTTGCATTCAGTGACTTACAGGAAATCATGTGTACCTGGGAAGCTAGTTTCTTATCTAGAGCCAGAGTGGTTCTTAAACCTTCTTCCAAAGTATTGCATGAGAGAGTGTAGCAAGAAGTTCAGTACACAAATGAGAAATGTGCAATAAGAAATGAAATGGCAAAGACAGAGAGCACCTCTTAGGGTCAGCTATTGTGAAGAACGGCATCTGAATTCTGGAACTGCTTGGTGAGTTGTGGGCTAAGGGATATTATACCTATTTGAACAAAACACTGCTAAGCTGCTTACTAAGGTGACTGTACCATTTATACTCCCAACATTAACATGTATGTCATCCACTTTTTTCTGCATCTGCACCAATATTTAGTGTTGTCACTTTTTCCTGGCCATTTTGATAGGTTTGTAGTATTGTCTTATTGTGGTTTTAACTCATCTTCATGTCTACTGCTCATCCATAAAAATTCAACTAGCTGTTGTGTATTGATCTATTGATTTTATGTGAGTCAGTAATTCTAGAATTGTGTTGTAGAGTCCTTCAATTGTCTGTGCAGATAGTCATGCCATCTGCAAGTAGAAACAATTTTATTCCTTTCTTTAAACATGCTTTTTGTTTCCTTTCCTTGAAGTACATTTTGGTTAGAACACAGTGCTACATTGAATAGCAGTGGTTAGAGTAAATATACTTATCAATGATTTTGAGGGGAAATTTTTCAGTCTTTTACCATTATGTTTAATCTATATTGTGTTTTGTTGTGTTTTAGTGGATGTTTGCCAACTTGAGGAGATTCCTCTCTATTTTGTATTCAGTAACTACCAACAGTGCGATTTGAATTTAGTCTGGTACTTTTTTGCATTAACAGACATAATGATGTTATTCTTCTTTATACTGTTAGTATGATAGATTTTACTGATTGATTTTTAAGTATAGACCTTTGTAAACTTTCAACTCTGGTTAAATTTCATTACTCATTGTATATGATTATTTCCATATATCTTATCACATACAAGATAACATGTATTCATATGAGATATTGATCTACCATTTTGAGGGTTTTGTAATATATGTTTGGCTGTTATATAAGAGTAATTTTAGCTTCAGAAAATGAAGAGGAAAATATTTTATTTTTTCTATTTTCTGGAGTAGTCTGTGCAGAATTGGTGTTACTTCTTTAAATATTTGAGAAATTTTGGTTGGATTGACTGGGTCTGGAATTCTTTGGAGAGGGGCATACAAATTAAAAATTTTTATAGAGCTATTCAAATCACTTCATTGGGGGTGTATGTGGTAGCTTGTACTTTTAAAGAATAGATCTAGTCCCTTTAAATTGTCAAATGTAGGTGTGTAGAATTGATGTATTTAGTATCCTTTTGATGTCTGCCAAGTCTGCAGTGATAGCCTATTTGTTCCTAATATTGTAGTTTGAATCTTTTCTGTTTTTCTCATCTCCATCTTAATGATGACTTTTATTTTTTTCTATCTCTCCAAATACCTATTTTCCAAATTATTTTTTCTAACTTGTTTTAAATTTCATTAATTTTTGATTTTTTTGCTCTTCAGTACTTAGATTCTTGGGTTGGGAGCTCCTGTTATTTACCGGAGTTTCTAAATGTCTTTCTGAGTTAGAGTAGTGCATCGTGATTTTAATGCATTATATTTACGTATTTTTTCAGTTCAATGTAAGTTTAAGAAATTTTCCTTGAGATTTTCTTTTTAGATCTTGATTAATTATGATGTTTAGTTAGAGATTTTCCTTTTGTCATCCTGTTTCTGATTTCTAATTTGATACCATTGGGTCAGAAAGCAGAGTTTATATGATTTTAATTTCTTTTTTTATTTTTATTTTAAAGAGAATAAAACAACACAAAACAGAACAGAGAAAATCAGAACAGAACAATGCAAGTAACACGCAACCTCATAACATGACAACAGGAAATCAACAGTGACTATCAAATGTCTCTTATTTTCTTCATAGTAGCTGTCTATATCTTCACACACAATACAATCCAACAAAATAAAATAGTATAAAACCAATCAAAACAAAAGAATGAGAGTGTTATGGGACTTCAAAACAAGACAATAGGAAATCAACAATGGCTTCCATAGTGTCTCTGGTTCTCTTCAAAATAGCTGTCCATACCCTTATATACAGTGAAATCAAATAGTAAGAAAACAGACTAAAACCAATCAAAACAAAAGAATGAAAGCATTACAGGACTTCAAAACCAGATAACAGGAAATGGACAATGGTTACTATAATGTCTCTTTTTCTTCAAAATAACTGTTCATACCATCACACACAATAAAATCAAACAAAACAAAACAAAATAAAGCCAATTAAACAGAAGAATGAAAGCATTGTATGACTTCAAAATGAGATAATAGGAAACCAGCCACCATTATCATAATACATCCCATTATGTTCAAAATGGCTGCCCATACCATCTGACACAGTAAAATCTAACAAAACAAGACAGAATAAAAACAAACCTAACAAAATTGTGAAAACATTACAAGAGTTCAAGACAAGACAATAAGAAATTAACATTGGTTGCCTCTTTCTCCTCCTAGGTGTTTCCTCCTCTATCACTTTTATAATTTCTATTGTGTTTTTGGATCCCACTAGCTCCTTCTGTTTTTTATGCTAGGATTCACCCATATGAATCCAGCTACCCAGCTGCAAAGTAAGATAATCTTGAGGTTCTTTGGATGCAACTGGAGATCAAGTTCATGGGTGAAACAGTATGATTTTAATTTCTGTAAATTTGTTAGAAGTTGTTTTATGATACCAAAGTTGAAATATGTTGAATATATTCTGTAGCTTCTTGAAAGAAATATGCATTCTGCTATTTTGGAGTGTTGTATTGATTCAGTTAGAAAATGATAGTAATATTTTTCCATATCTTGTTGATTTAATTTCTATCAATTCTTGAGGGTATTAAAATCTGACAATAACTGCACATTTTTCTATTGAAAATAGAACTAGGATGTAAAACTAAAATTGTGGGATGGGAATATATTTTAAATATATTTAAATTTTATTTTCTACCATAAATGCAAATAATTTTACCATCCAGCCCTGTGAAAAGTGCCCCAGGCATGCATTTTGATAGAATTTCAAATTCATTCATATTAATTCAAAGATTTGTGGACTGTTATAACCATACTATCCTTTTTTATTTTCCAGTATTGGGGACTAAACCAGGAGTTTTATCCATTCTAGGCAAGCACTATGACTGGACCACAACCCTAGTTCAGTGGTAAAGCACCTGCTTGGCAGGTGCAAGGTCCTCAGTTCAATCAGCAGTATCATAGAAAGGAAAAAACTTATCATAAAATTTTTAATGAGTAGGCTTTTATGGCAAAATGTTATTCATGTGGTTGAGAAGTTGACAGAGCATTTTTATTTGCACCTCTCCTGATTACATTTCTTTTTTGATGTAGAATATTTTGTTATTTTTAAAATTCTCTATATGAATGCTTATATATAACTTGAGTGACCTTAATATTAAATCTGAAATGTCTCTTCAGAAACTGTCACTTACAAATACTGCACCACACCAAATTTATATTTCTTGGCAATTGTGTAATTTTGACTATGGAACAGTGAATAATTTTCATCATACATACCAATTTTAAAAATTTCAGTGCAATAGAATGAAGTTTATGCAGAATGGGTCATTATTCAGTCCTTAAATTTAAAAAGATATTATATAAAAGCAATTCTTTTGGGGATATCATTAAGTATTTATCTAAAGAATATGAAAAGGATCTATTGTTTGTTTTTAGTTTTCTCTTTCTCAAAGCTTGGTTCCCTGACCACTAAATTAGAATCTCTCATGTGCTTTTTAAAACATGTATAACCAGAGCTTATCGGGTCTGATAAATTAGCAACTCTGGGCCAGAACCTGAAAATTTTTAAAGTGTTTAAATAAATTCTCCTAGTGGCTTCAATGTATGTTAAAGTTTGAACTTGACTGCTCCTTCTGTATTGCTTAAAATCCAATGCACATAACCATCTTGTAATTTAAAATACAAATGGATAGAATAATATGTAGACTTTTCTCTTTATTGTAAGTTGTTCTACTGCCTATTGCACCTACATTCAAAACTAATCGAGTATTACTCTGCATACTCTTTTGCAATTCTGATAACATGATGTGATATTCATGTCTTTGCAACCAGTGCCATTCCTCTAAGATACCACCCTTTTGCATTACCTTCGGGTGGTAAAGCATCTGGAGACATCTCCAGAAACATTAGTAAGTCCAATATTTATTTTCTACCTTCTTGTGAATCAGAAACACCAGTCTGTAAGGTTATCTTCCTTTCAGATATATGTAGTATTGTTAATCATTTGCAGAGTCAATTACTGTTGGCAGCTCCTGTGCCTATGTAATTGTGACAGAGTGATGCAAGTCTCTTGCTGTCTTTGAAGAATTTGGACTTGTTCTGAACAGTCATGTAAATTCTAGAAAATTTTCTTTCCCCAATATCGTCTTATGCACTGTGATATTTTGGCCAGTGGCTCTGATTAAAATCACCCAAAAAATCTAGTATACTTTGGGAGCCTCTGAGATTTCATTCTCTTGGAATAGATACTTATGATATCTTCTTAAATTATGACACCCACTTAGAACGACAAGAGATGTGCCCAGGACCTGTGGTAGACTGCATTACCATTCCTAAATATTGGCTCATTTCCTTAAAACAGTAGCACATATTGTCCTTTGTCATGTGACTTTGGGTACCTCCTTGAAGATAGAATATACATTTCTATCACATTTTCAGGCTTGGCCATGTTGCTGATATGGTCCATTAAAATATGAGGAAAACTGATGGAGTGTAACTTTGAGCAGAAGTTTTAAGTGACATTCCATCCTTTCTGTACCAACCTTTTTCTCACTGCTAATGAAGTTTCCAGACACAACATCACTTGCACGGCCATCAGCATTGACATGTGTCTTTGTCCTTTTCTTGTCCCTGGGACAGAATATTAACATCCACTGGAAGGAGAGGTTTATTTTGGCTCGTGTTTTCAGCCTATGGTTGGTTGGCTACGAGGCAAGAACAGGATGGCAGATAGGCCTGGCAGAGGAAAAGGCACTTGACTCATGGCACCCAGGAAGCTGAGAGAGGAGGAAGGAGTCTGGGACAAGAACACATTCTTCCAGGTCCTGTCCTCATTGACCCATCTACAACCAATCTACACCCTCTAATGGTATTTTCAGCTATCAAACTCATTGGCTGATGAAGCCACTGATGAGTATAGTGCTCCTAAAATCCAATCACCTTCCAAACACATGAAACTTTCAGAACACTTTTAGATTTACACCATGACACCTACCATGAGTGAAAAAGAGTGGTTAAAATTACAAATCATAAATATTTAATGTTGCTACTGCAATAAAATAATACAGTAAATTATAAGTGGACATTAATGGTATGCTAATGGGAGCCATTATCTTGAGAAATATTTTTAAAACAAGTAAGATGTTGCTGATAGGCACATAGGAATCACATTTTTATTTCTCTGTGATTTTAATGTATTTTATAGCAACTATTGTAAGGAGTTTTGTATTTGCTGAATTTTCTAGTAAAGTCTCTTATTTCCCTTACATTTGTATCTGTATTTTTTCCAGTCTCTGTCAAACTTTTTGTTCTCTCTTTTCTATATTTAGCACTACTGATAATTCAAAGCCATTTTTCTCACAAACACTATCAAGAAATGTCCAACAAGGACTTTTGACCTATCAGTTGAAGTATGTCTTTTCCAATTTATGGTGTTTATATCTGCAGAAGAAAGGAGCATAACATCTGTTGCCAAAGATGAAAACCCTAAAATATATTTTAAGGGTCCAAGTGCACTTACTACTCTATTTGAAGCATCAGAGGCCATGTAGTTTATAAGAGACATGTAAGGAGGATAAGAATTTTGATTGGGTTGGAACTTTTGAGTATAACATAAAGTATATAGCTATGTCAAAAAATAAGAGCACTGATAAATCCAAGTATCTCAGAAAAATATTGTACAAACTTCAGAAAAGCAATGAGTTGCCACTGATTTACTCATAATACACCTAATTGCCAAATTGGACAAAACTTGTTTATATCTTTTGTATTTGAAACTAGGAAAAAAAGAAAATGACAGAACAATCTTTTACTTTTTTCTGCAGGGGCCCCTATCTCACACTGATCACATTGATTGTAACTATTGTAAATTGGACACAAATATTTTGAAGATATACATTGAACAATGACAGCATTTATGACTATATGCTCATTGATATTGGCACTCACCACTTGCCATAAGTACTTTTAATTTATCTCTTGTTGCCAAGAGATATACTATACATTTAGAGGATTATGGCCCCAATTAAGGTGGCCCCATTAGAATTTTGCTAGTCTTTCTTGAACAGAAGATCATAATTTCTTAGTTTAGAACATATGTATATACAAAAAAAAACCCCAAGGAGTTTGGATTTTCAATGGTTATAAATTATTTCTCAAACTAATATTTAAATGAGGACACTGGGCATGTTTCTCCATAAAACAGGATAATACAATATTTTTACACTGCTGCATAGCAGAGTTGGGCTTTGCTCTGTTGGTGTCAAGATATTTAGGGGAAGTTAGGGAAAAATTAACAAACTAGGAAAACAGATTCTAGAAGATTACTAAACAAAGGCCTTCATATCATGTTAGATGAATGGTAAAGGTACATTTCTTCCCTGGTAGAACCAACATTTCTTATCCAACTCTAAAGCATATCTTTTCATGTCTTTGACTTTGATAAGTAAACTATACAAATATAGATATGTTGAGATGAGAGACTAGTAGAATAAGCAGAGTGTGCATGACTGACTCAATTCAGCCTGCTATAATGAAATGAAGCTGACTGGATGCCTTAAACTACAACCATGTATTTCTCCCAGTTCTAGAGGTAAGAAGTCTAAAAGGGTGCCAATATGGTTAGGTTCTTGGTGAAGGGCCCTTTCCTGGCTGTCTTCACAAGGCCTTTCCTCCGTGTGTGCATGCTTAAAGACAGAGAGGGAGTTTACACATCTTTTGTTCTTTCTATGGGGGCTCCTCCTCATTGCCAAATGTAAATCTAATTACCTTGCAAGGGCTTGACCTCCAAATAGTATCACTACAGAAATTAAGAAGTCAACATACGGATTTTAGAGGAACACAAATATTCATTCTGTAAGAATGAAACACAAATTACCTCCAGTGTGTACAGTTAAACTGCTTTATAATATGCTATGTGAATGCTTCCATTAGTCCTGATAATTCCAAGGAAATTATTAATGAGTGTTCAATTACCATTAATGTCAGTCTGGAAGAAAAGGACACATCTAGGCAGTCGACTATAAAGGCACGGACACTAGACCATAAAACTCACGAGGAGACAGAGCAAAGACAGTCTAAAGGCTACTTGATGTCTGAGAGCAATAAGTAGAGTCCATCACATTAGAACAACATTGAATTTAAATGTAGGGACTGGCATCATATTTTTAGGCTTTGTTTCACCCTTACTTTATAACACCATTGCTGTCTTATAATTTTTTTATTGGTGGAAAATTCTATAAGCCAGAGAACAACTCTGAAGATTATCAGACCAATATTTCTTAACATTATTCTAGATATATTCATCTATAAAATATACAAAAATTAATACAAGGCACATTTATATTAAATTAGTACATAATTTGAACTCTTATTTTAAATTTCTGTATTGTATATAACTGCTTATATACATCATATTAACAAATATTGATTCTCTAAAAATACGGCAAAAGAATCAACTGTGCAATAAAGACCTGAAAGAATTGTTTTTATATTCATATAATAGGACACCATTTATTATGTCAATGATTGTTGATGGAACACTTTGAGGCTCAGAACCTGGATACATTGGGAAACAATATGATATAAATAAGAGATTTTCTATTGTTTTTTAAAAGCCTGTAATCTATTTGTCTAGAAGTCCAGTGCACTATCCATTGTGCAACAGAGCCAGACTTGTAATATCTTGTAATCGCTATTCAATATTATTATTGAGAAGCTTAAACAATTATTAACAATATTAACATATTATCAAATCATGGGTATAATTTCAAATTCTGAACAGTAATATAAAAATTATTGAAATTATTATATATTCATTTTTATGTCATTAAATATATGTCAATACTATTATAACATATAATAAATTTATTAATGAGATTTCACATGGTTATATTTTTCATACTAAGTTGTCAAATTCTGGTGTGTATTTTGCACTTATGACACATCTTAAAATGGAGTAGCCATATTTCATGTCCTGCATTGCCACATGTGGCTAGTGGCTTTTGCATTAGCACTGTCCTGTAAAAACCAATTTAGAATGAAATGCATTTATTTTTCTTTGTTAACTTTATAATGAACTGTATTTTTTGAAAAAGAGCAATAAAATGAATTGTCTATAGAAATAAAAAAGCGAATATAGAATTTCACTAGGAATAATACATTATCTTATCACACTAAACTCAAAACTTATGTGGATAGATAGTTGAATAAAAATTCTTTGTAATTAGTTTTTAAAAAATAAGTGAAGCTTTATTGGGAAGATAAAAATGGCTACTAGAGATTTGTGAGATAATTTCTCACATTCTCCACTTAATCTGAAAAGGAGTCACTAGATTTTTAGACTTATCAATTCCACTGTAACTATATTTATAGACTTATAAGTACAGTCCTTAATAAAAACTCAAAATATGAAGATATCTTCATGCTTTCTCAATACAGAGTACTGATTTGCAAATATATATATGGAAATATATACATGTGTATGTGTGTATATTCATATGATCTCTTAAGTGAAGCATTTGAAGATACAGAATTATTATTATCCAAATATACACAATAAGAGAATATTCATTTCTTAAGATAAGAAAGTGTGTAGGAAAAGTCCTAGCATAAATGAATTTTCTTCTTCTTCCTTTTTAAACCAAAGTATGGTACTTTTCATGATATGTACATATGAGTGTTTTTGTGAACCAAAAAAAAAATACATAAAAACAGTTTAAGTATTGATAAAATTTTAAATTGTGTGTTCTTAAATTGCTTTTGCTTCTGATAATTTTTCAACTGAGAAAATAAACTTCAAGAAGGCTGAACTGAAACTTTAGTTATAAATTTCCTTTCTCATTGTGTTGGTTGGAGAAGTATAAAGTTCTATTCTGCATTAGCCCATCAGTGTACATTCATTGAAATTGCCTCATATTGTCATGCTACTTCAGTGTTCCAGGAGAGTGAATGAGGGGGACATCAGACAAGTGAATGGGTGGGTGGGAAGGAGCTGGGATCATGTAGAGTTATATGAAGGAAATGGAAAATTTTTTCTCTGAATGGGATGGAAAGTCATTGAAGCTTAAGTAGAAAAGTGACATACATTCATGAAAATAACTGACTAATCTATTGGAAATAGATCTAGATGATCCAAAGTGTAGGAACAGTACAATCTTGCCATAATCTGAAAGAGAAGAAGGTGACTTAGGTGAAGGAAGTAGCAGTGGTGACAGTGAAAAGTGACTGGACTCTGATTACATTTTGAGATAAAACCAGCAATTTCCTCATAAATAATCAGTCATCTGACTGATCATGTAAGAAGGAAAGAATGCAATTTGGATTATTAGTCAGAAGATTAAGAAAGATGAAATTACAACTAATTGAGAGGTGTCTTAGCAATGAGGAAAGTAACTAAGACTCCCAACTCTTGGTACCAAATTGTATCTTACTTACTCTTCTCATTACTAAGACAAAATACCCAATTCCTAAAGTTAAAGGAGGAAAGGATTATATATCTCACAATTTGTAGAGGTTTCAGTCCATAACTGGCTGGCTCCAAGACAGGGTGATGTGGCTGACAAGCACCACAGTGAAGAAACAGTTCATGGCAGGTAGAAGGTAGCAAAACAAGCAAGGAATAGCCACAGCTCTTTCAATCCCTTATATCATATCCAGGCTAAGGTAGGCAGCATTCACATCCTTAATCCTAGTGCCT
>RJWT010051406.1:0-10706 GCA_004365215.1 Cuniculus paca
TATGTTTTGATTTGTTTCTACTGCTTTAGTTTGTTGTATTTTGTTTGATTTTACTTATCCCTGATGGTATGGGCAGGTATACTGCAGATAACAAGAGCCATTATGGAAACCTTATCTATTGCTTTGTTTTTTTGTTTGTTTGTTTGTTTGTTTGTTTTTTCTTTTCTTTCTTTTTACACTGTTTCAAAGTCATATTCCATGTTCATTGCTTTGTTTTGATTGACTTTACTCTGTTTTGTTTTGTTTTGTTTGGTTGTATTCTTTTCAAAATAAATAAATAAAAAAAAAGGAAACCAAAGTATGAGGCTTCAAGCACAAAACTACTAAAGAATAAAGTTTACAGAGAGAACAAAGCTTAGATATAAAGAAAATACAGTATAGTTGACAAAATTAAAAGCAGTCGCCTTTCTAATATCCTTCAAACAAACCTTCCTTCTTGTATCTTTTCCTAATTCTACTTCATTGACTTTCTATACTGTATTATGTTTCATCTCTTCTGGTCTTTATTATTTTTTTTTTTCTACTGCAGTATTGGGGATTGGACCCAGGGCCTCACGCATAGTAGACAAGCACTTTAGCACTGAGCCATTATCCTCAGATCTCTTATTTTTTTTTAACAACAAGTTTAAAAAACTTCATTGAAATAATATCAAGATTAGCACTGCTGTAGACTTTTCATATATATCTCATCTAATTTTTATTTAAAAAATTCCATATAGAAAACATGACAAAAAAGGTAATATAGCACATTAATCTGAAAGCTCTGATATCCAAAACTTTCATGGGTCCCCAAAATCTGAAACATTTCTAGTCTCAAGCATTTTGGTTAAGCCAATACTTGAACTGTAAACACCATTAGTTTTAAATTTCAAATACAGAAAAGCATACAGAAAAACCAAAACAAAACAAATACAAGCCACTGATTCCCATGCCCGAGGGAAGCATGACTGAGTTCTTGTGTATAGTTCCAAAACACAGACAAAAACTACACTGGGTAGGGTAGCGCACACACACCTGTAATCTAGCACTCCTGCAGGCTGAGGCAGGAGGACCACAAGTTCAAGCTCAGCCTGGGAAACTCAGTGACTTAGTCAGTCTTTCTCTGTCTCAAAACATTTTTAAAAAGGGCTGGAGATGTAGCTCAGTAAAAAGGCAGAGCTCAATCCCCACTACCACATATTTCTAGCAGCTAAATTCTGAAAGACTATAAACATTGTAGCTATTGAAAAATACTGCCAAACTATCTTCAAAGAATGTTTGAACATTCTAAATATAAGAAACTATCATCAACTGTATTAGAAGCTACCAATTTTTCCATAGTTTGTGTACACTTTTACTCGTGGCCTAAAAACAAGATATACTTCTGAAACACTGTACTAAAAAATAGCTATTGATATAAAAGGAATAAGTCAACTAAGACAGAGTGTGGCTTTTAAATGAATGTCAGTGGTTTAAGACAAGGATGAACTGAACCACCTTTATGCAGTCATATACACGTGGTTAAGAACCACTTTGGTCCTCTTTGCAATGACCTCACTGTGCTGAAATCTAAGGACAACACTATTCCTTGATAGTCCTTGTGTTACCTTACAGACTGACTCAAGATAAGGAAAACTTCCCAATGGAAATTCACACCACCCTATTGGGTTTTCCAGCAACAACCCAACCTCCAAACCAGATCTAAACAATCACAAAACACTGTGATGCTAAATAATTTCTGATAACAGTCAGGAAAAATCACAGTGTGATGGACTAAATGTTTCTGTGAAGAGAAATGTGCAGGAAATGTTTGATTTAATGGACTAGTGGACTTTAGTTTTCTTTTCTGTGGAACTTCTTAGAACCCAATCTTGGAGAATGAGATATGATTGTAGCATTTTTCAAACTTATCAGTATAATGACTGTTTCTCTAAAACACTCCTTCACGTCTTAAGGGACAGCACTTACTTTCTACAGACATTGGGTTCTGCAGCTGAGTATGTGGTAACAATGAGACTATGTCTTGTTTCCACCACATTCCTTAACACATGGTAGAAACACACTGAATATTTACTGAACAAAAGATAATGCATTGTTATAAAGCAGGAAGAAAAGATTTTAGATTTATTCCACATCTGTAAAACCATAGCATTTATTGCTAACAAGGACATTTTCTTCTACATTGAGCTTATAAAAGTGTCAGGAAAACAACTTGAAAATCCTGATAAAAAACAATCTCCAGTCCACCCACTCTTCAGCTGAGAGGCAAGTATAATTTAATGTAGAATAACTAACAGACACACAATTGAAAATATTTTAGCGCAACTGAAGACTAATTAATGACATTAAAACAGGCACACAAAATCATGTAAGCACACAAAGCTGAATATAAAACATGATCCTAATTTTGTAATACCCACAGATATGTTTCTGCGTATCTACATTCACATGCAATATTTTTTTCATAGGCAGTATTTGAATGAAAAACTAAACTAGATAAAAAATAATAGTGATTTTTGTTTACATGATAGTGTCTTTTTAATATTTTGATTTTTACAAAAATAAGCATATAAATCTATTTGCCAGTGTTTCAGAATTCTTCAGATGCCAAAGTATTCTTCATTTACGTTAATTCTATATTCAAGTAAAAACATAACTTCAGGCTCTTGCATTGAGAGATGTGATCCAGAACACGTAACTGGGGCTATAAGCTCTTCTCTCAGGTATGATCCCATTCTGACCCTAACTCAGATATAAGCATGAAGGTGCCCTGAAGAAAAGACATGGCTCTCCCATCGTGCTCATGCAGGAGCATGATGTGTTGGATTTCAGTGAATGAGTGACTCTGGTGGCTTCTCAACCCCAAGCACGTAGGCTATGGGCGAGGAGTTTGAATGCCAAAATCTAAGGTTAAATGTGGTATCTTCCGGGCCTGTCAATTTAACCTCAGAAGGGCAGGTGGTAACGGCTTGACATTATTACCCTCCTATGAAAAGAAACATTAACATAAGAAACAGTAGCATATAAAATAACAAATTTAAATGAACCTTTTTGCGTTGTTGTTGTTCTGGGAATTGAACTCAGGACGTTTCACTCGCCAGGCAGGCACTGTGTCACTGAGCTATATCCCCGGCCCTAAATGAACTTTTAAAGTTAAAGTTTCCAAAGGAATTTCAAACTTGCTACTGGCCGGGACAGATAAAAAATTCATTATCCTTTAGCAGTTTTTCAAAAGGTCTGGGGAGTACAGGAAAGGGAAGATGCATCAACAGGAAGATAAGAGGGCTGTACAAATTCCCTGCCCTACACAGCCAGAGATCTGTAGGGCGTTGGAATGTCAGTCAGCAGGGCCAGGATCTCTTGAGACTGCTTAAGTCCCTTGGAAGAGAAAGTGGCCAAGAAGAGAATGGGCAAAAATCGGTCCTCTTCCCTCTAAACGTAAGAGGGTCAATGACGGGAACGGTGGGTATGATTAAATAAAAAACATATTTCCCAATCTTACATTAAAAACTTCAGGAGTGAGCAATAGAACAACAGGGGTCAATGGTTTCAGGAGCTATGAATTCATCCTTTGGCCTCCAGAAATTATGAGCTTTCAAAGGATTTAAACCTGAGTTTTTTTCTCTTGGTTGAGATGAATCTGACTGAATAAGAGACTCTGGGATTATTAGAGGTTTTCTAGTATAAATTTAAAATCTAGTCATGTATGCAATTGCATATTTTAAAATATTCTTTGCTCAGTTTTGGAGAAATATGTTGGTGAGTGTGTATTCATAAAAAAATATATACTACCACGTAATTGGGAGTTATTACTCAGTAGACAGAATATGGGCATTTATTTTCATGTTTTCCTGCATTTAATTTGTTTCTATAAAGTTAATATGATATAAAATATCTAAAAGAAAAATTATGCATCTCATATATGTTATTAGGCTAGCCCCAAAATGTTAGTCTTATTTATTGAAAATAGGTGCCATTCAGGAGCCAGCATCCAAACCAAAACAGACATTCTAATATAAATTTATTAAAAACTGTTGGCAGCATTGAAAGTATTGAACTCATATGCAGTATGAGTAAATATGCCATATGCCACGATTAAGTAATATTGAATGAAAATGAGACCCTGATGATATGAATCTTAACTGTTATCTTATAAATGCAAGGGGACCATACTGAGCCATCTACCAACTTTCTCCATTAAGGGAAAAATGCACAGACTGAGGTTTTCTAGCATCCAAATTTATATAAGCCCAAGTTGAAAAAAATCACATGCTAACCACAATTACTAGTTATAAATAAGAATGGCATTTCCTATTTACTAATGTTAGCTGTGTTCATAAATTTTGACTTCAGTTTATTATATCAGCTCTTCAGATGTGCTTTACCCTCATTTCAGAATTATCATTAGCACTCAGATTTTAAGAAAGTATCTTCATTCCTCTGTTATGCATTTTTATTTCTGTATTATACACATCTTTACTCTCCTAACCAAAATGTTGTCTTAAAAAGGGAGGCCAAATAGCTTAATTTTGACACAGTGCATCAAATATGCAGATAAAACTCCCGTTAGCAGTTTTAGAGGCATTTCTCTTCTCAAAGACAACAAAATATTAGTAAATGATAATCGCTCTAACATACATGCCAATACATTCTCATTCATTAGAGACTTCATCTTGAAAATTCTGGTCATGACCCAACAGTATGTCTGGGCCCATCTTGCTACCATTTACACTTTGGACTCATGGCATGGAATCGTTCCCTGGAAAAATCTGGTTTTATAGCAACCAAGAAGAACCAAAGACAGACAGATACACACACACACACACACATACACACACACACACACACACACACACACACACCCTCCACTCTAACAAGTAACCTCTCTCAACCTAAATGCAGTATCTTTGAAGTGAAGGTGTAAAGTTTCATATATCTCTCTGACCATCAAGTAAGGAAGGAAATTCCTAAAAGAAAAAAAAGTATACAATTACCAGAAATTACCTCCTCGTGGTTTGTTGCTTAGTATGTTGTTTTCAGTTGTGAGACAAAGGTTAAGAGAAATGATGTGATATCTCAATTTTTTTATTAACTTGGCAACTTGACTCTGAAAACAAAATATTAAAACATCTCTAAAAGGGTTTCAATGGATGGAAAAATAACAATGGTTTTCTCAACTTGCTCTGCGAAATAATTTTCATAATGAAAAATGAGGAAGGTTGTGGAGGTGAAGAAAGAAACCTAAGCAATAATTTTAAGATTCATCAGTGCTTGAAATACGTCACACATACAAAAAAAGAAATGTCATGGTCCACATGTGACTTGATATAAATTGTATATTGAGAGCAAAACAGTAATATAATTTCCCCAGGAATTGCTGACATCCCTCCTAAAATGATTTTAACTTATTTACCTTGGCTACTCGGAGAATGATCAAGAAGTAATTAAAAGTTAGGCACAAACTGTTTGTCCTAGGTAATAAAGAATTTTATTGAAAACTATGTACCTAATAGTAGTTATTCTACTATTTTAAATGATATTATGCAGTGACAAAAATTCCATGTAGACACTCACCACACATGCTTTTGATGAAGTGTAAGGGGGCAATTTTCAAAATGCAGTTTTGCTCTACTGATGAAAATACTGCACTTACATCCAGAACTCTAAAGATGAACTGCATTTACAGCAAAACTGCTATTTTATGGGCTGTATTAACCTGAGCCAGTCAATGAACTCGCTGGAGATATAGCCTTTTATCACTAAAACGAGTTCCTGATTTACTTAGGAGTGCAGAATGCAAAATAAGAATCATACATTTTCAAACTGTAGTGGGAAAAATATCTTACCATAAATGAAAAGAATTTTTCTCTTGAATTAAAATGAAAATTTGAAGCATCTTCCAGCTTCAATAATCCTAAGGTGCCATACTAGAGAAAACAAAGCCTGCAAGCACATCTTCCAGAACACCCACCAAAAAAGATGACTTCTATGAGTCGGGCAAGTCCCTTTTATGAAGCACATGCAATTCTACAATTCTGCATACCACGAAAAAATTACTACTTAAAATACGCTTACTTTAATCTCAAAAAAGGGGGTGTTAACAAAGCCCCTTTGATGTTAACATCCTTCAAAATAAAAATAAACTTTTCCTCCTAGAGACTTCATAATTACAGGATTTAATCTGCAGCAATTAGAATGGCGACAAATGAGAAGCATAAGGGGAGTGGGAAGCTCATGTCTGGAAAAAGGAGAGATCAAAATGCTCTCCTGGAACTGCAATGACATTGTGGCTCTAAATCACCAAATTAGATGGAATAAATCTCAAAACAGAATAAGGAATGTAAAAGAAAAATCCCAGAAGTCATTTTTTCCAAGACAATTAGGTCTTGAATTACGCTGTAACTCAAAAGCAAAATTTTAATGCACAAAATACAGGTGAATGCAAAGCAACAATTTAAGTGTACACCTGCGTCCCAGCATGAAGAACGGCAGAAAATATGAAGTGTTATTTACTTCTTATTAAGATGGGGGTCTTACAACTAACAAGACCACTAAGATTCTGAATATTTGCTAAAGTTGCTCACTTACATCTTTTTAAAAAAGCGTACATGAGAAAAGCTCTTAGAAAGCCTAAGAACTTCTCACATAAAAATTATCAAAATGAGAAAATGAATTAGCAAAAATAGTACAATCATTCTGAAAACCATTTAGAAAAATTGTATGTCCCTGTTCTTTTCACAGAACGGAAACAAGAAAGAAACAAGAAGACACTCACAATGGATGTTATGCTGCATTTTCAGTTTATAATTATCCCACAAGAAGGGCATCTTCTTGGGATAATATGAAGGCAAGTGGCTTTGTAAACTTAGCCTATATAATTGGCAATTATTTAAGAAATGAGTTATCATTACCCACTAATGAAATTTTCTTCTAATGAGAAATGAAATACCAGTCTTCATTTGAGGAAAGACTGTGGGAGGAGAAGGAGCGGATTATTAATCCTCGAAGATGTGAGTTTTCTTACTGTGACATGACATAACATTTAGGATAGGAAATTTTCCAAAGAATTTGTCTTAAAGCAACCAAGATACAACATTTTTAAGGAAACAAACCTAAGGAGGTCTTTGTTCAATCCAGTCTTATTCTGGTCTTAAAGTTCAAATTCAAAACTTCAGAAAAATACCATTTCTCATATATTCTGATTTTAGTCATTCACATTTTTAAGCAATATCAAAAAAATCTATAACTATTTAAGTAGGTTATCTGGTAAAGGATTTTATTTAACAGTAGAAACAAAAGCTGAGTAGAATGAAGACTGAAACTTTATGAGAGTACCATTAAAATCGCTTCAAATCTGATAGCAAATATTGGAAGACAACGCAGATGGAATAAACGATGACTCTTTCAAGTGTACCCAGATTTCTAATTATATGAGCAAATTACATCTGAGAACAAGGAAAAACTGTACAAGGATGTGCATTTCTGATACACTAATTCCCCTTGATAATTCTGTTAGTCTGATAAGGAAACTGGAAAGAGAAAATGATCTGTTTGAACAAATCATTTTCATTGATCAAATTGTTTTTATTAAAAGAAACAAAACTTGATAACTATATTTCATGAACACTGATAATGAAAACTCAAGTGGAACATGTTAGTAATTACTAGTACAAGCTTTAGCATTAAAAACTGGGTTATAAACTCTGAAATAAGGACTCTAAAATCTACTTTATAGATTTATTAAGTCTGACTACAGTAGCAAATAAAAAAGTACAAAATATTGTTCTTGATCTACAAACATGGTTATTACTTTTATTGTCAGTAATGATGTTTTTAATAAGATGGATGTTATCAAAATATTATCTCACCTGCAGTAAGCAAGTATCTCGAGACACATACAAATAGAACCATTTCTAAGATTTATTTCATTTAGCAAGTTTTAAGAAGTTAAACTAACATGATTGTAGGATTAGTTGAAATTCAAATAAATAAAAATAAATGACAAGTTTTCTTCATTGGGGAAAAAACTATATTAAGAGGACAGGTTGAATATTATGTCCAGTTTCTGCAGGGTTTCAGAAATCGTAAGATTAAATTATATACGTCCACTTACACTTTTTTAAATTATCCAAGTTAAATACATTTCCTTACTATAAGGCCATACTGAAAATAAACTCCAACTAGGCAGAGACACTCTTAGATAATTCCTTATATAAACTGGTGGCTCAAATAGAAACCTAGTCAACTATGTTAATCAAAATCATATCCTTCAAGGGTCGGTTCAAATATAAAACTCTCCATGGATTTTTCTATATGCAGCCAAGATTTACCTCCAGGATTTCACAATGCTTCTAATTACTTACCACATATTGACTTGCTTTCAAATATTTTTACGACAAAGCTTTTTCCATTACAAGTTATTAGAGAGACAGAGTTTGGCATGTTTCTTCAATTTCTCTTTCTTAATGATATACAACTACTCAATACATTTAGAGGTGACCAATAAATATGTAAAGCTGACAAGCACAGCCTAGATGAAACAAAATGACTGCTAAAGGAACATGGTCACTTTTGAGCCCTAACATATCTATGCTGATCAGAGGAGTGGAGACAAAGGGAGAGGGGTCACAAGTTTTACCCTAGGACTCCCACTTGAGTTTTTACCAATAAGGAGAATTTCAGAGGAGACGGAACTGGGGAGAATGTGGTAAGTTCAGTCTCATCATGTTAACTGAAGCACCTGACAGGCCTCAAGACCTGTGAGAGTCATAAGTAAGAGTCATCAGCATTTTAAGACATTAGAAACCATAGGAAGAGAGCCAGGCATAGTGGCCCACATCTGTAATCCCAGCACTTGGAAGGCAAAAGGGCAAAGGCTGAATTTATGTAAAAATCATGTTTAGAAAGGGAAAATGAGAGCAAAATTAGGAAGAAAACCTAATGAACAAACTAAAACAGTAACGCAATTTGTGACCCAGTGATTTGGGAAATCACTCCCGTTAGCAAAGGTGAATAAATGTGAAAAGTGAATGTTTAGCAACAAAACTTATGGTTACTCAATTCCCATAAAATTCAAATATATTCAAGCATCTACCATTCATCCATTTGATCACTCAGCAAAAATGGCAATATCATTGCTAAGTGGAAACTGGAAATGCAATGAATAACAAGATAGAGATAATTTTAGAAGATAACGAACATGGAAATAAGATGAGGGAAAGGTTATCTCAGTGGGATCCCTAGTCTGCCAATTTAGATATTTGGTAGTTTCGTAGGTTTTCCTTGAACTACTGCTAAAAACCACAAATGAATGAGACTTGTCAAGGCCAAACAACTAACTCTGCAAACTCTAATAATAAATGTTTTCCAAGCAAATTTTCCTTTCACCAGAAAATAGCTAATGAAACATTTAGATTCATTCATTTACCAGTGTAAATTAGCATATTTGTTGATACATCAGCATGTTGTAGATTTGGTTTGGTATTGTGTCCTGGGACTTGTTTGTAAGTGAATGTACTGACAAATGATTATGCAGGACATTCGAAACCGAAGTACCTGAATTTAAAAGACAATGGCCTCACTGAAATATTGTATTTTAAGAAGCTCTACTTGACTAATCATCTAATCTTCCCAGTTACTCATCTCTTTGAAACTTTCCTTTAAAGGTTAATTACAGTGCTCTTAATAAGCCTGAACAACAGAGACTACTTGCCAACAAGGAGCAAGGAGAGCTTTTCTGCTAGGTGCTCCTCTTCCTACGTGCTTATGTGCAATCCCAGGTTGTCATGATGGAGATTTTTGGGAATCCTACCAAGTGACTGGCACATGACAATATGAGCACATGTCTTAAAAATGACTTCATCATATCTGTCAGCATGATAATATTCAGGCCTCTAGCCAAAGCCATGCTTACATCTGCTGCCTAACTTCAGAATAAAATTCCATGGGTCCCATTAGGTATAAACACAAACCACATATTTGAACTTTCCATTAAACCAGAGAGCAAAGCCATCTTACCATACTTGCATTTGTATCCTTGTGCAGACATCAAAACACACCATTCTTACCTCTTGTGAACAGCAAAAGTCTAAGGTTTCTTCAGAACTTGGGATTCAGTGCCCATTCCATGAGGCAATGGTGGACACTGCTGTGAAGTCTTGGCATCGTTCCAACATAAAAGTCAGCTTACAGTGTTGGCACTGCTTTGCTTTTCTGTTCTTCAATTCTCGTGTTTCCTCCCACTCCCCATACTGCTCTCTTGGTTATGAAAAGTGATGCCTTCTGTTGTCTCCTGTTGCTCCCTAATTCCTAACTCCAGCCCATAAGCCTTGCGCCCTGTTGCTGTCTGACTCAAATGGTGATGTTCTACCTGCACACCAGTAACCACACAACATTGGGCACCAAGCACATACACCATCACCTATCCCAGGCCTTTCCTTCACAACAGGGGACAGTGGCATCCAGAGAGCTATGGCTAACTGCCTGATAGTAGAAAACTGTCAGAACAGAAATTTTCTAATTCCCAAGCAATGTCTAACTTCCCAATTTCTGCTGCAGTTAATCCTCTATTACCTTCAACAAAAACTTTCTCCACCATATTTACCAGTGTCCTCAGAGACCTAACCAAAATAACCACAACCATCCTCTACTAACACCTATGGTATTTCATTTACCAAAGTCAAATAAAATAGAAAATTCTTAAGATTTTCTCCAGGAAAAGAAAAAAT
>RJWT010051407.1:0-10709 GCA_004365215.1 Cuniculus paca
CTCGTATTTCTGGAAAAGCAAGCGGCAAATACAGGGACCCAGTGGTTTGCATTGAGGGTCAGCGCCCCGGAAGCCAAGGAAAGGAGAATTTCTGACAGTCACCATCAAACTGTTATGGAAAGCGAAGATTGTTTTTAAAAACTCACCTCCTGGGCATTTGAGAACCCCTGTTGCTGTCTGGGGACAAAACTTAAACCAGCATTTTTTTTTTAACTTACTTTTATTTGCATTTATTTTATGCTTAGTTTATTCCGCTGCCATAAGTTTTGTTTCTTCGGTTTCTTCTGGGATAGCTTTTTCTTCTGCACAAGCCCCTCCTCTGGTTTAGGGACAATTTGCTCCTTTTCGGCAAGGATCCTCTCTCTCGCCGTGGCAGGGGCTGCTCTGGGGCGGGTGAATCCGGCCCTGAGTTCTGTGAGTGCAGCACATCCTGGGTGCTTTGCCCTCCTGGATGTGTCCAATGACTGGAGAATCGACATCTAAACCTTCACTTCAGCTTTCCTCTCCGCATTGTTAAGCATGTGCAGCAAAAATTCAGCTCTTTTTGGGCCACCAGCCCTGGGTCCAGCCTCACCGTTTGGCCTGGTGCGCCCACCTAACGCCGCCGGAATGGCACACAGCACTTCTTTAACGTGACGCCCTTCAGATGCTTGGTGGCCTTTCCGATGCGCGTACTCTCGATGGCCTGGGCGGTTTCACCGGTGTTCTGAAAGTGAACATGAAGATTTGAGCCTTTTGATTTGCATGATTCTGTGGGGTTTTCTGGGAGAAGAGAGTAGCAAACCATGAAGTGGCCTAAGCCAGCATTTTAACAGTTGTCGCATCCTAAGGACAGCAGTGGAAACTTCACAGCAGCAGGGGAGCCTCACCTCCACGCTCTTCTTCTTCAAATGAATTCCTCGTTTTGTAATGGTTTTACTTTTACAGAAAGTGACACGGATATGGATGGAGCGTTTTCATATATGCTTTCCCCAAGCTTCCGTGATTTTCTCTTCTCCCGTCCCACAGCAGATCTGTCAAATTGAGAAATGCGAATTAGTAAATTCAGACCTTAGTTGAGAGTCATTGGCTTTCCTGTTCGTGTCTTTTTTCTGTGCCAGGAACCGATCTAGGTTGTGATGTTCCATTTTGAATGATCTCCTCTCTTTTTAGTCTTAGTTTGGTTTCATTACTTTGACTAACCCAAGACATCTCACTTTCTTTTTGTGCCATTCGATTAAAAACAAATCACAGATGAATAGATCTTCCAAAAGGAGCCTTTCACCTATTTTACTTCAGCATTTCCTAAATGGTGGTACGTGCTCCATTGGAACTTCACAAGAGATTATTTTAGATGGTTTTTATTTTGAAACAGGATCTCAGTAAGTCACTAAGTTGCCCAGACTGGGCTCAAACTTGCAGTGCTCTTGCCTCAGCCTCCCAGAGTACTGGCATTACAGGTGTGCACCACTGCATCCGCTGAACATTTCTTATTTAAATAGTTAGGTACATATTTTAATGGATTTCAGAAACATCATAACAAACCAATAAGACAGTTCATGATTATTTCTGAGGATGAAACTTAAGGTTAAAAGTAATGAATATAAAAGTGGATGGCTTAAAAAGAGACATTAATTTGTAATTTTTCAAGTGATTCATAGATATGCTAAGCAGCTATAGGGAAGTTGGTAAAGGGCTGAAATTTGGTTTGTTTGTTTGGAGGCAGGGTCTCACTATGCAGTTTAGGCTGGCCTTGAACTCACTAGGTAGCCCTGGCTGGACTCAAATTCACATCAATCCTCCTGACTCAGCCTCCCAAGTGCTGGGATTAGAGGTGTGCACCACCACACCTGGTTTAGGATTGAAATTCGGCAAACACTGATCTCTTTCAGCCCCTGGCTTGGCAGAGTGAGGAGAGTGGCTGCAGGATTTGCACTGCCCTGAGATACCAGAAAGCCAATCTGCTGAGAGAAAATTTTCCACCATCTTTTTTTTTTTTTTTTTTTTTTTTTTTTTGCGGCACCGCGGATTGAACTCATGACCTTGAGCTTGCCAGGCAGGAATTTAGGCCACTGAGCTAGATCCCCAGCCCTTAGTTTTCTACCATCTTTAAGGGGACAGAGACATCTGCAGCGGTAGGGCTGCTAAACCAGGACGTGGGAGGAGGACTGCACGGCCATGGAAAGGAGGGAGGAGTGTGTGTTTCTGTACCTCACGATGGAGGGCAGGCATAGCCTGTTGTGTGAAGAGCTAGGGTAGGCACAGACAGGATTCGACTGTCCATTTAAGGAAGGGGATGGGTGACTGCAAATACATACACCTGTTTGCCAATATGAAAAAATTAGTAATGAGCCAGGTGCAGTGGTGCACATCTGTAAAACAGCGCTCCAGGAGGCTGAGACAGGAGGATCTCAAGTTCAAGCTCAGCCTGGGCAACCTGGCCATTTAGCCAGACTTGGTCTCAAAATAAAAAATAAAAAGGGCTGGGGATGAAGGACCTGGGTTTGATCACCAGTGCCATAGAAAAGAAAGGAAAAGAAATGAGAGAGAGAGAGAAAGAGAGAGAGAGAGAGAGAGAGAGAGAGAAAGAAAAGAAAGAAAAAGAAAGAAAGAAAGAAAGAAAGAAAGAAAGAAAGAAAGAAAGACAGACAGACCAGGTGTGGTGGCACATGCCTGTAATCCTAGTACTCAGGAGGCTGAGGCAGGAGGATTGCAGTGAGTTTTCAGGCCAGCCTGGTCTATATAGTGAGTTGAAGGCCCTCCTGCACTCATAGTGAGACCCTGTCTCAAAAAAACCAAAAAGAAGAAAGAAAAGGGGAAAAGAGAATTTTGTTAACTGGGACCTGGGAGCCTGCTCCCTGTCTCCCCCGCTACTCTCAGGGCACCTCCTGCAAGCTGCACCCCACCCCCGACTTCCCCTGGCCTGAATACTGCTGTCCTCTCGCATCCTGTCCACCTCCAGGTGACCCTAGTGAGATGATGGCCCTCACCCGGATCCCTACAGCGCCTCTCCTGATCCTGGCAGGCGACACTTTTGTGGAAACACATAGCCTAGTCACATCAGCGCTGCGGTTTGGGGCGGGGATGATCACACCTTGTTTGGTTGGCTGGTGACAAGTGTCAGTTAAGGCTGGGGTCCCGGGGACAAGAACCTGGCTCCCCGTCCTGCAGCCTCCGCACCGTCTGCAAATGAGGTCGAGGTACAGATTCTGAGCCGAGACCAGAGCTCCTCAGAAAAGTGCTTGTCCAGCATGTGTGAGGCCACAGGTTTAATCCCTAGTGCTGAAAAAAAAGAAAAAGGATGGAAAAAAAAAAAGAGCAAACCTTCCCCTCGTGCCCCCAGACCTATTGAGTCAGGAATACGGGCTCTCATCCCACCTGCGCCCAGGGTCCAGGTAAAAGCTGATGGTCCTGGCTGGAGACGGTCGCAATGGAAGTGACGAGGAGGGGTCAGCCAGCCTCGGGACCTCTTCTCAGGGCTGGCTGGGAGTCCAGGATTGCCTCACCTGGGAGCTTTCACAGCTACCGATGCCAGCACCCCCTTCGCCCCACATCGAGGCGTCAGGTGCTGGTTAAGAGCTTACGGCTTGGTGCAACCACTGTGGAAATCAGTGTGCAGATTCCTCAAAAAACTAGGACTAGAGGTCCCATTTGACCCAGCTATTCCGCTTCTGGGTATCTTCCCAAAAGAATTAAAAACATCGTACCACAGTGATGTATGTGCACCCATGTTCATAGCAGCACAATTTGTAATAGCCAGATCTTGGAAACAACCTAAATGCCCATCAACTAAGGAATGGATAAAAAAAAAGTGGTATTTTTATACAATGGAGTACTACTCAGCCACAAAGAAGGATAAACTGGAGACTTTTATAGGTAAACAGATGCAACTTGACACCATACTCATAAGTGAAATAAATAAGACACACATGTAAACATCGTATTGTCTCACTAGTGTGAGAAGCTGAAAGAAACAATATATGTATACAAGTCTATAAGAAAGGTAGTTATGATAGTTATACTACTGATTTCTCTGAGTTCACTGAAGAAAGATTTGTGCTGGCATTGTTCAGACAATTGAATGCAGATGTCTGGTGCTCTGGGTGAATGATTTGGGGATGCCAATGTGCAATGTAGGTACCAATGATACTCTCTGATTAACATGTTTTGGAATTTCATTTTTTCTTGTCTTTTTTTTTCTTTGAAATATAATGGATTTATAAATAAATAAATAAATGTAAACACTCTGGAGGCTGAGGCAGGAGGATCGTTGTAAGCTCGAGGCCAGCCTGGGCTACAAAATGAGCTCAAAGCCAGCCTGAACTGCATAGCAAAACCCTATCTCAAAACAAGCAAATAAACAAATAAACGGGGGGGGGGGAGCTTACTGCTTACCAGGAGCTCATACCTGCAGCCAGAGTTGCATCAACCCACGCAAGTCTTTCTCAAAGTCCAGCGTGCTTGGGGCACTGCTGGGGACCACATCCCAACTCAGCACTTAGGGGAGACACCCAGGGGGTTCCTTTCTAGTGTGCTCTGTGTGGCATAGCTTTTGCAGGCGCTGCTTGTCTGTGTCCCCCCACTTTTTTTTCCTTTGTTTCCGGGAATTGAACTCAGGACCTTGTGCTTGCCAGAAAGGTGCTTATGCCACTGAGCTATATCCCCGGCCTGTGTCCCCCCCCCCTTTGAATCGTGCCTGGAGCTCATCCGCTCAGCCAACTTCCCCTCCTCTCTCACCTGCATCCATTCAGAAAGTCAGGCGGCCAGGCGCGATGAGCTGGAGGAGCGCAGGGCAAGCCTGAGTTCCAGACCAGCCCGGGCAACTCGGAGAGACCTTTGCTCAAAACAACTGCGGAGGGCTGGAGGTGAAGCTCACTGGTCAAGCGCTCAAGGTTCCATCCCTAGCCCAGGAAGGAAGGGAAGGAGAGAGGGCGGGAGAGAGAAGGTCCTGCCACATTCCCTTGAAGGTGTCCGGATTCCAAGCACTTCTCACATCCTCCGAGCTCCGAGCCACGACCCATTTCACCTGAGCAGCCGCGGCGGCCTCCTCACCAGGTGGAGCTTTTCCACGCTCCTGAGTGAATGCCCATTTGCCACACAGCATCTGGAGCAACCAGCTTGATCTTGGGCTCTGATGGGTCATACTGTAGCAACCTCTGCTCTCCTTGGTTCCCCTCAACACCCTCCATAACCCACACCCAACTCCCGCCCTATGTGTCGTTATACTGCGTTTCCCTTCTGCATCAACTGCAGCCGCGCTGGCCTCCCTACTGAGCCACAAGCACATCCTGCCACAGGGCCTTTGCATTTGCTCTCCTCACTGCCTTGAAACCTCTTCTGCTGTGTCCACAATTCACTCTGCTGAGATGTCCACTCCTAAGAAAAGGTCCCAATTCATTAATTCCTGTCCTACCACCTTCCTCCTCTCATTGCTTCCCCCCAGCCCGGCACGGGGGATCAAACTCATGACCTTGCACTTGCCAGGCAGATGCTTAGGCCACTGAGCTAAATCCCTGGCCCTTGGCTCTTTGAGACAGGGTCTCGCTATGCCATTCAAGCTAGCCGTAAGCTCACCTTGTAGCCCAGGCTGGTCTCGAACTCCACACAATCCTCCTGTCTCAGCCTCCCGACTGCTGGGATTACAGGCATGCACCACCAGGCCTGGCTCTCATTGCTTTCTTTATCAAGTATCTCTTACTGTGACACAGGTTGTCTTGGTTACTTTTCTCTCTTGCTGGGACAAAACACTTGACCCCCAGTGTGAAGCAAGGAAATGTTTATTTAGCTCAGAGTTTCTGGAGATTTCAGTCCATAATCAGCTGACTCCAAGGCAGGGTGGCATGGCACTGGGGCAACACTTCAAGGCAGCAGCCAGAGCAAAAGGGGGCGAACACAAGCCTCTTCTCCATCCCTTATATGGTACACAGCCTCCCCCCTTCAGGGTGGGTGTAACACTCACAAAATGTCCTTGCCCTCCTTTGCACAGGATGAGGATATTTACAAAGTAAGAACCCTGGCTCCCTGCTGAGTCTCTCAGTTAAACTTCTAAACTGCTCTGGTTGACACAGTGTATCAGCCCTAACACAGGTTAACCCAAAAATCAGTGGTCTAAAGCAGTAACGATGAGGTCTCGTTCCCATGGTTTCTTTGCCCACGGAAGAGAATACTTTGTCTGCAAAGGCTGCCAGCTGAGATCACCTGAAGGCTCCTTCGCTCACCCATGGTGGCTGTCACCTGTCTGTCACTGGGGCTGCTGCTCAGTACCCTCAGGTGTTGCCTCCTCCCACTGTGGTGGCCGGAGCCCAAGGTCAAGTGATCCAAGAGACAGACAGCTGGGCACAAACAGTGTCCTCGGAGGCCACAGGCCTCACTCTGTCCCATTCTGACCAGCGAAACTCAAGGGGAAAGGCCTTTGTCTTCACCCTTGGGAGGAAAGACTGTCAAGGGGTTGGCAGATTTGGTTTTGCTTTTGTTTTTTTGAGAAAGGGTCCTACTATGTAGCCCAGGCTGGCCTCGAACTCACAGCAATCCTCCTGCCTCAGCCTCCTGGGTGCCGGGACTATAGGTGCACACCAACACTCCTAGCTACAGACGTACCTTACCTTGCATTATTTTTCTTTAGAGTTGCTCGCTTCCTGGTGTTACATGTATCTACTCCTGGATGTGTTTAGTGTCATTTCCCAGTAAAAATAGGAGCCCCCTGCAGCAGGACAGCATCTTTCTGGGTCACCCTGTGTCCCCTTTGCTCAGCAGGTGACACACTGTGAGTGCTCGGTATACATCTGTGCAGAGGTCAGTGACCATATAGCCATCCCTGGTAGATTCTGCAGTAACCCCAGTGCTTCCTGGGAACCCAGGGAATCTCCATGAGGGAAAGATAGTCTGCCCGCAGGGAAGGAAGCAGAGAAAGCTGTGAGGTCTGGTTCCAGAGACCCCAGTGATGCCCAAATCCGGTTGCCAAGTTCATGATACCAAGTGATTGAGTGTTTGTACAGAACCTACCACGTTCCCCCATGTCCTTTAAATCATTTCTAGGTGACTTACAATACTGAACAATCTAAGAGTCTGCACAGTTTTTGTTTTTTTTGTGTGTGTGGTTTTTTTTTTTTTTCTTTTTTTGAAGGGTCTCTCTATGTAGCCCATGCTGGCCTCAAACTCACAGCGATCCTCCTGCCTCAGCCTCCAGAGTGCTGGGATTACAGGTGTGGGGCACCATACCTGGCCAAGAGATTCTTGTTTTCTATGACCAGGGGAATACGAGGGTTGAGAGGCCTCCTCTCCAGGGGAGCCGGGAGCTGCCAATGGGCAACCTTCCTGCCGGCGGTGGCTGGCACAAGTCAGCCACCCGGGACCGTGGGTGGCTCTCTGATGAACACTTTAACCCACATCTCTTTATTTCTGATTGGTTCAACTGAGCAGTTTTGCCTTCCCACGTGGGCTGCTGTTTTATTTTCTTCACATCGCATGTACAACGCAGCCCACTTCCCCTTGGGGCGTCTTGGCCCATGGGTACAGTCAGGACGCGTCCCATGTGCCGGGTGCCAGCAGCTGTGTTAGACCTGTGACCATAACACCTCTTAAGCCTCCAACCAGACAGGGTCCGTGATTTACACGTGAGGAAACTGGAAGTCAGAGAGCGCTTTAAAAACAGGGGTCCGGAGCTGGCTGCGGGGGCACAAATCATAATGCCAGCCCTCTGGGAGGCAGGGGCAGGAGGGCAGTAAGTTCGAACCCAACCCGGGCGGCTTAGCAAGACCCTATCTCAAAATAAAAAAAGAACACAACTTAAAAAGTCTGGAGATGAGGCTCAGTTCAACCCCCAGGACCGAGAAACAACGTACTGAGGGTCTGACCCGTGGTGGGGATTCGGTTCACTGTAGGACGATCGGATTCTGCTCACCTGCTGACGCCTTCATAGGTGATTTTATGGGAGTGGCAGCCCCGGGTTGTGGGAGTCATTGCCTCTGTCTTTCATGCAGGGCTTTTCCTCTTGCTGCCTCATTCTGTGGAGTCAAGGAAAAGCTGTCAATCATAGTGCCTTATTGTATATCCCCCCCCAGTCAGCCAATCAGAAAACTATATTCCACGCTCCTACCAACACTGCCTCTCTGATTGGTTCAGAGACGAGCACGAGCTCACACTAAGCCAATCAAAACACTCCGTGGACTGTCTAGCGAGTGTTTAGATCCATGTCGTCCTCAGCTCCTCCTCTGTCCCAGATCGAGTCTCTCGATTTAATTATTGCAACTTTCTGAAGGAAAAGAAAGGCTTCTTAGTTTTTTGGGTTCTTTTTAAGGTAGCATCTCGCTATGCAGTTCAGCCAGGCCTTGATCTCACTTTGTAACCCAGGGCTGGCCTCAAACTCATGGCAGCCTGCTGTGTGCTGGGATTACAGGCATGCACCACCATGCCCGGCAAAGAGAGGTTTCTGTCCTCTCCAATGCTTATCTTCACAAAGCGGGTTCACCCATATTAGATGTTAGATGTGTCGGGGGGTGGGCATGCTTGGTAAGGGAAGAGAAAGTATAGCCACTTTCCTTTATATTTTGAATTCTTTAAAGGTATTTTAGAGCCAGGGATTTAGCTCAGCAGCTCAAGTGCTCACCTGGTAAGCGTGAGGTCGTGAGTTCAATCCCTGGTACCAAAAGAAAAAAAAGATACTTTAAAACCCTGGTTCATGTTGGTACCAAGAGACTGCATTTCAATGCAGATGCTGAATTCCTAGTAATGAAGACTTGACGCATCCTCTCATGTTTTCATGTGCGTCTACAACACAGTGATTTTGTGCTAGTCATTGTGCTAAGCAGCTGGGTCCAAGTGTGAGAAGACACACTGCGCTAGAACTTTGCACCTAGCAAGATGGTACCACGTTAGTTCAGCTCTGCTTTTCTTTAGCCACAAAATCTCTTTTCTCAACCCAACCACTTAGAGCCCTATGGTGGCCCGTCAGCTCCCAGCAAGCAGCTTCCAACCCAGCAGCCCTGTCCTCCATCTCCAACAACCTAAAGTTTCTACAAAGCCTCTAGTTGATTCTCTCAGGTGTGTCTTCCAACCATGCTACCTGGTCATTTATCTTGAAGTAATTTAAAATTTTGGAAATTGATTTGATTTGACAGAGCTCATTGATTTTACTTCCAGATAAATTGTTTATTTCAAATTTTAAAGATTGGGCTGGGGATTTGGCTCAGCGGCCTAAGTGCCTGCCTGGCAAGCACAAGGTTGTGAGTTCAATTCCTGGTGCCACAAAAAAAATAAATAAAATTTTGAAGATTGTGTGACCACGTGGTATAAATAGTGAAAAGTCCACATATATCTCAGAGAAAGGCACTGGTTTGCTATATGTCCCATCATACTTTTTTAAATGTATAAATTAACATATATGTTTGTTCTTTCAGAGGAATCGTATACTTTACACTATTTTGCAACTATCTTTCTCTGTAAATGATACATTCTAGGTATGTATAATAGCATGGACCTCGTGTGAGTATTCAAATAAAGCTGAGCATACAGTAATTTCTAAAGCACTGAAATCATACAAATTACCTTCTCCCACCACAATGGAATGAAATTAAAAATTAATAATTGAAGCAAATCTGGAAGTTTTTATAAGCATGTAGAAATTAAGCATCTCAATGTAAAGTAACAAATGACTCAAAAAAAGAAATCGGGAGAGCAGTTAGGGACAGGCTCAGTGGTCAGACAGGTTGCTGCTTGCTAGTATGTGCAAGCACCAGGTTTGATCCCCAGCACTGCAAAGAGCAAACAACAAACAAACTACAACTAAACAAACAAACAAAACTACAGAAAGTCTGTCAGAAGAAAGATGAGAAAATACTTTGAGAGGAACAGATGAAAATAAAAACAACAATCTCAAAACTTGCTGGATGCGGTGAGACAGTACCTGGACAGAAATATACAGCCATAAATGCCTACACTAAAAAATAAAAAAGATGTTAAATTTATATTTTAACTCCATGCTTTGAAGAATGAAAGAAAGAACGAATCCATAAGTAGCAGAAGGCCCGGGAATGCTGGGGAGGCACTGGCTTGGCTGTGGGTGGAGGCGTCATCTCTTTTCGAAAGTACACAAGAAGCCGGGAGTGGTGGCTCACACCTATAATCCCAGCACTCGGGAGGCTGAGACAGGCGGATCGTTGTGAGTTCGAGACCAACCTGGGCTACAAAGTGAGCTCAAGGCCAGCCTGAACGGCATAGTGAGACCCTGTCTCAAACACAGGGCTGGGGATCTAGCTCAGCGGTCTAAGCGCCTGCCTGGCAAGCGCAAGATCGTGAGTTCAATCCCTGGTGCCGCCAAAAAAAAAAAGAAATGAAAGTACACAAGAGAAACCTTAAACTGCACATCTTAAAAGACTGTGGGCGACTGGATGTCCATCCCCATGTTGTCATCTTCAGGTTGTGTTTCACAAAACTGGGGCTATTTTTAAATGGAGGAGTTTTTTTAAAGTTGATTTTTCTTTGTATCTCTCTAAATATAAGTTAAAGAGTAAAAAGGCACAGCCTCACATGTTTTTGTAAGGAGGGAAAATGAGCAAAGACCCCAGCAGCAGTCTGCATCTCTCCTCCCCTTCTGACTCAGTGGCCTAACTGTGGTGTCAACAACAAGGAGAGCACTGAGAGTGGCCTGGAGTATGAGGAAAAAGCCTGTTACAATGTACAGGATAAAAAAAGCACTAAATAATATTCTCTAATGAAAATTCTAACTGGCTATT
>RJWT010051408.1:0-10714 GCA_004365215.1 Cuniculus paca
TTTTCAAAAGTTCCTTTCACACCTAAGGACTTTGCACAGATGGACAGTTTTAGTGGATGAAATTGGTGACAGGGGTTTGGACAGTTGTAAAAATGACTCTGTTCAGGTGTTGCATTTCCACTTCCTAATACAGAAACTGGGCTGTAGCAGAGCTTTAACTTTTACTTATTTGCAGAGGCCCTCATTTCAGATTTGTAAAATCAAAGTTGAGGATGAGTTACTATTTGAAGCCTACAATCTTTTTTCCAAAGGAAAAGGTTGCAGTATTATTTTGAGCATAGAAACAAAAATTTGGGATGATGAACGGATGTCATGCTGTCATTGCCATTCTCTTTCTCTTTTCATCTTTGTAAAAATTTTTAAATGGTATCCTTTAAGGAGAGTTAAATAGCAATAGGCAGCAGGTGTCATAGTTGGATGCTTCACTAACCAAAGCATCATCTTTGCTGCCTCCTCATTTCCTTCACCCTTGTGGAAGAACCAGATTCAAGATGGTCAAGGCTAAGGCCATCCTGTCTCCAGGCTCTGCTGAGTCTGACAGACGGAAAGTGATGGGAGACCAGGAGTCCACCCAGGAGTGACAGAGGATGATGGCCAAAAAGCTGACGTCTTGAATGGGACGATTCCCAAGCTGACTCCCACCTTTTAAAAAGAATCTAAGGGTCCCTTTTGATCATGATGTAAATTTTAGTTTCTTTTCCTCCTCAATCTGGGTATGGCTGCTATGCAGATACAACTATTTGGACAGAGGCCATGCTAATGATGTTAAAAGTTAGCAATCAATATTCACATAACTTTTTAGATCTTGTAAGATGGTTGGAAGGTAAATGCATACATCTAATTACGTTGATTTAAAGACATGCAATAAACCACACTCAAGATGCAGTTACCTTTAACTTTGGTGAACTGATCTCCTGTTGATAAGAGTATTTAGGGAGGAGAGGAGATGAGTAGGGCTGGGTAGGCTGGGAAAGTGTAGAGACCAGGTCAGAGGCAGAGGCCAAGGGAGAATGAAATGGAGGGGAGGAAAATAGACAGCTGGGAAAAGGTGTAGTCATTCGATCTCTTGAAGAAAACGAAGATCGCTTCAATATTGAGGAGAGACAAGATGTGATTATGCTTGTGTCCAGAATGAGGTTACATGGCCTTTAGAGACTATCTCTAAACCAATACAATTTTAAAGTTACCAAATACCCGGGGAAATGAAATTTGTGACAAACTCTTGCTTTGAAAGCAGTAACTTTTTATTTTGAAATTGATTCATAAAGCCTAATGGTATAATCATTTGGATGATTTTTGGATGTGGGTGGCTGGAGACAAGAACACCTGTATTTTGGTATCCCAGTTTTTTTTTTTTTTTGTACTAGGAAACAAACTCAGGACCTTGTGCTTGCCATGCAGGTGCTGTGCCACTGAGTTATATCCTCAGGCCCTAGTTTTCTAGTATATTTATAGAAGGGCTCCTTGTAAATGTGAAGGCAAAACTAGACCTAAAATGCTGTGATGACTCTCTGTAACTTGATGGTAAGTTGGTTTCAAACTGTGAGTAGTTTGTTACCAACCTGGGGAAGTTCTGACCTCTATGTGCATGGTACAGGCAAGTAAATGAGAAGCTCAGTCCAGTGAGATGGACAGCATGCCCGGGGGACTGTCTGCTACAGGCAGACAGCATTGCCTGTGAATTAAGCCACATATCTAATCACATCTGAGGGCTCATTATATTAAAAGGAAAATCCTTGTTGAAATAATTCACTTTGAATGGAACTGAATTTACTGCAATGAATTAGCTCTATGATTAAGTGGTGTGTTTGTTTTATACAAATGTAGGCATGGCTGGGTTATCTGGAAACGGAGGAACCACGGAGAAAAATGACTTGCACAGGGGCATAATAGGAACTATTCCTTTTATTGCATAATTCTAGTCTGTGTAAGCAACTATACCTGATTTTTAATTCACACAGCATGTATTGGAGAGTCCAATTTTTTATTTTTGTTGTTCTTTTCTTAGATAGAAATTTACAAGTTAAAGTTTCAGGGTATGTTTTTCCTTTTGTTGATTAAAATCATTGTCCACGGTCCTTCATTTGAAAGATGAAGATGTAAGACCCAAAGCTTAAGTAGTTACCAACTTGAAGTCAATGACCTTTTCAGATCAGTCAAAAGGGGGTTTGAGTAGTATTTTTATCATTTTTTCTTTTCTTTCTTGTTTTGGCAAAGTGCCATTAGATCAAAGCTATTGTGTATTGTTTTCTCATCCTGGAACTATATTGATCTGTCTGTATATCAATTTTCTCATTTCTAAAGTGGGGATAATATTTTCCACTTTGCTGGATTTTATAAACTAAAGATGTTGAGTTCTTAGGATAGTCCCTGATATACCATAAGAGTCAATCATTAGCTATCATTATTAATTTTGGAAAACTTAAAAGACTATATAAAGTATGAAGCCTTTTAAAATGTGAGTTTATCGTCATAAGGTAGTGCTGGGTAATGGGGTTATTTTATATGCAGCATTTACATAACTTTATTAAAATATAGTATGTTTCATACAACCCTCTCCTTCTGACTTACATCATGCTAATTTTTCTTGTAAGGAAACATTTTAAGGCAGTGTTAAGAGAGATGTTGTTAACATGATTAACTATCCGACTTAACTGCAGTCAGACTGGTTAGTTCTACAGCAATTAGGCAACATTAGAATACCTCATTACTGTTTTCTGCTGCATTGCTGTCTTCCTCAGAGATGCTGGGATCTGTAGGGCTGCTTATTGGATATGTAAAGGACACAGGATTCTCCTCTTCTTTCTCCTCTTCAATATGCAGCTCTGGTGTCACCTCTGTACCACCATGCCCACACCACAAGGCATCTTGTTCTTGAGATTCTAGCCGCCACTTTTGAATGTCTGACTTGACCCCCTCACCAATTTCCTCATCTTCCTCTCCAATGATAGGGAGTGTTATAGGCAAGGGACCCACATTGATGCATGCAGAGGAAACAAATTTATCACCTAGCACTTCGAGAACACTTTTAGCATCTGAAAAGCCCCTTCTCATTTTTTTCAAATCTGTAAACTTGTTTTGAGTGGTTTCTATACGATCCTGAAGTGGCTTTGCATTGTAAGGTTGGGCTGAGGCTGAGGTCATAACTGGGTGGGAGAAAGGTAGCAGAGAGTGAGATGATCCTGCAGGTACAGATGCTGGAGGCAAGGGGAGGAGGGCAGAAGGCTCTTCCTTAATTTCAAGGATGGTTTCCTCTAGGACATCAGGTTTGGCTTGGTTGGCTGACAAAATTAAAGCACTCAACTTCTCTAATTCATCCAAGAAGTCATCCAGAAAAGAAGATGGCATTGGGACCAAACTGTTTGCTGGTGGACACCCATTTGTCAGGGACAACCACTCCTGGGCCTTTCCCGGAAATCCTCCTTCATCTGAACCAGGTGACATTTTACGGGTAGGAGGAAGGCCTAGTTCACTGGAAGCCAACTTAGGAACAGGGTTTGTGAAGTTGGAAAAATCAACAAAGAAAATAATAACAATCAAAACAGAGACAGAGAAACACAGGAAAGTTGTGGAAGTGAACATAAAAATTATTTTATGTTGAAGCACAGACATAGATTTGAAGATATTTAGAAGAGATCTAGAATTTAATAAATTTTGTTGAAATTTAGTTATATAAATTCAGTGATGCTAATTTAAAAAGTTACTTGGACAACAAAACCCTACAGTTTTGGAAGAGGTCATAAGTGTCCCATGAGAAGGTAGAGTTGTCAAAGATAACGACAAACAGTGAAATCTTAGAGATTTAATTTAATAGTTAACTTTTAGTATAAAAGATATTGCAGCTTTCTAGTTATTGATTCAGTAGTATAAATATGTCTGAAAAAATGTTGATGGAGAATGAAAACCAATAGCTAAGCCTTTTTATTCCCTGAATTTATTTACCACTTTTTCTTCTTGCAGGAGTGTTTGAGCTTTCGAACGTTCATAATTTTTTCACTGATGTTTGCAATGTTATAACGTATAATTATAACATATAATAAAAGACCATCATACATGAACACAGTTCTAAGTGAGTAAATTCCCAAAAACATTTCTCAAGAACAAAAACCCATTGTCAGAATGGAACTGAACTAACATAACTGCTGCTTCAAAGCTAAAAAAAAATTCAAAGTAAATGTTTACAGAGGAAGGCAGAGTAAGATACCCAGAGAGAGTCAACTTCTGCTATGACTCCCAATCTCTCTGAAAAGTGTGACATTTTATGTAAATTTAAGAAGGTATAATTAATGAAGTTTAATCTCCTGAAGTAAAAATACACTTCTGTGTATCTTAATATCATTGATGTATTTTGGATGCATCAAACAAATGTAGATTTTTATGCAAGCTCATTAAAAGTAGTTCTAAATGTGTGGCTTAACAACTTTTAGTACACAAATCTATCCTTGCTGGACAAGAAAAAATTTCTAAATGCTATGTATATACAGGCCTTGAGAAAGGCTGGTGGAAGACCTTCTACTTCAGTGCTTTTCAAATAGTTAAGTGGTTTGAAAGAAAAAGTACTTCAAGAAAAGTTCTGGAGATGCACTTTTTAGGTGATTATTTAGCACACTACACTTCACACATCAGCCTACCCTCTGGGAACTGGGGCCTTGGTAGGGCTAGGTGCACAATGCATTCTTCACTTAACTTCTGATTTCCAAGTAGGAATGGAGCATTAGTTGAATTCCTTTAGCTGTTCATTTTTTAAAAAGAAATCTATGATTTTATCGCAGGGTGCCATAATGGTACAACGTGTCACAAAACTCATGTGAACATCTGAGTACAGGATTCAGGATTTAAGGATGCTTAGCATCTGATACAAAGTGAGACTGTGCATGTTGCTTGTGACTGCACTAACAGCTACTTCTATTGGTAGATGCAGAATTTTTGATGAAATGTAAATTACTTAAGTCTCCCTTGATAATCTGCAGAACATCCCATATTAGTTTAAGTTCTATTTTATGTTATTTGTTAAACAATAACAACATTAATAGTTAAATTTTAAAATTCTGTAAAATAGTAATTTAAAAATCATTACTTTTCACTTTCTGTCTTGGGCAGGAATATTATGTGGTTGAGATAGAAAGATCTTTAAATTCCATCATCATCACTATGACTACCATTTCTATTGCTATCTGTTTCTACTATTATAGTGTCACTACCACCATGGTCACCAATACACATGCTAGCAAGCTAAAGGTGGTCAGTTTTACAATGGACTTGATTATACTTAAAGTCAAGTTAAGTATCCCAGGTTACTTATATCACAAAAATATACCAATAACTCAAAGTCATACAAATATCTTCTCTTCCAAAAACATTACAGTTGGATTCTCTTGTACCAAAAGCAGATATAACAGAAGCAATATCAATTTATATTTGATTGCCCCCTAAAATAGAGATAAAAATATAAAAAAAGTGACTCGAATATATAAAAAGGTAATGAAAAGTTATTAATGAGTTCCTCACTGTATTGCAAATATCCTTAGAAAATAGATTTAATTTAATTTTGGATCTCATCATCTAGAAGTATATAATATTTCTCTTTCTGGAAATGATTTAATGCAACACTAATGAGTTTTCAACATTAAGTAAATGACACCATAATATGCATTATCTGCTAGAATAAAAGAAATGTTTTTTTAAAAAAATTATGGACATAATCTTTCTTCATATTTTCCTAGGAATGAGACCAAAACACTAATTGCTTATTAGCAAAATTTTTATATTCTTCTATTTAAACCTGATATTAAAGAAAAAACAAAATACACTTAAATCTTATTCATAATGATGATTAAAATATTAAGATCTAAAATCTTACATTGTCGTTGTTAATTAGGGCACATGGAAGAAGTTCTAAAGTGCTAAGTGAGCCTTTCTAGACACGTTTTTCTTTTTATGACATTTTATTTAAAGATATAGTCACTTGAGATTTATCTGGAAATCAAGAATTTATCAATTTTTAAGATTGACTAGATGGTGGATAAGACAAATATACAGATGAAGATTCTTATTTTTTAATCAGTAGGAACTACTGGAAAAGGACATGAATCTCTAAATGCTAAGTCCTGGTAATAAAGTAAATATATATAAGAAGATTCTGGAAAACTTCATAATCAATTAAATAAAATTGGAAAACACCAAACAATTCTGTTATCTAATGATAGAGAATTGAGGGTAATTACGTGCAACTAAAATCCAGTCTTCAAAAGGGATTAAAATGAATAAGGCTAGGGCTTTAGCTCTTTTAAAAGAAAATGTCTCTCAAGATAGATTCTTAGAGCATTTACTTATTGAGATGCTTCTAAGATTCATTTTCCTGGGGTAGTTTTGATTACTTAGGGACAATATGTTCATTCAAATGATTTGCACTGGGACATGAAGTGACATTACACTTTCATAATGTCTAATATGCCATTTTACTTTGCTAGTTCTAGATGGTTTATTTTTCCATGTCCTAGTCTTGATCTCAATTAAAACAATAAATAATGTAACTTTATACATTTTTAAGTACTTAATAGTTCAGGAGTAATTCCTTGGCAATTTAAAATTTTGTATTTGCAGTTAATAATGAAAAGAAAGAAATTCCTAAATACCATTTATAAAGGAAGTATAATTTAACAGAAAAATAAAAAAAACACACTGTAAATAAAGACAGTAGAATAGTCTTTTATAATTAATCAATTCAGGAAGTAATTCCCCTTTAAATTAGATATTGGCTAACCATCTTTAGCTACAAGCTCCATTAAACAATAGAATTTGTATATAGTTGCCCTAAAACTCATGAAATGAATTTGAGGACTTCTAATAATTTACATTTTCATTAAAACTAATGAACTGAATTACAGATTCTAATTTTAAAATTTGATGTAAGCTCCATTTCTACATAAAAAAGTTCAAGATTTATAGAATTTTGTCAGTCATATTAAGCATGTGTTCTTAAGATACATACTATATATGTTTATATACATATATATGACATTTTATGTTGTTTGTGCTTATATATTGCATATTATAAATGATAATTGTATCTACATACATAGATACATAATTACATTTGTTTATATAAGCATATGATAAAAATAAAATTTACATATATAAATTAGGCTTTAGAAAAAAAGCAAAAAGCATATACATATATATATACACACAGAAATACAGATATGTATCTTATAAAATTTCATAACATTGTTTTCTTTCTTTTAATATTTTAACTTGAAAAAGAATTAGCAAAATTAAGCATTAATCCTTTATGCCAGCATGTATTTAAGAAAAATTAAATTATATCTACTGGCGAGGAACTCATATGCGTAGAAACATAATGTGTAAATCCCTTTATTTGTAAAAGACATGATGTTCTATTTAATATATTAAAATCACACAGCGATTATCTTATATCCAAGCTCCCAAATATTATATTAATATGACAGAGTATCTTCTTACCTTGTTGGAACTTAAGCTGTGAATTCTATCACTAGAGTAGCTATGGGGTATTGGAGGGTCAGGGTAATCCTCAGCACCTTTTGTATTCTTGACAACTTCTACATAGGAAACAGGGAAGATCCCTTGTCTGTTGGTGCCTGGAATTTTACCTTCATACCAGTTTTGATCAACTCTTTTAAGGAGAATAATTCTATCTCCCTGTAAAATGAACATTAAAAAATGTGTTATAAATAGAGGCATAACAACAGGAAAAGGATAACTGTCATTGTTTCCTAATAAATAACAGTTTTCTATTTGGGAAAGTTTTTGTTTAATCAGAGAAATGCAAGTAAGGCCTTAGTGTGTACCAGAAAAATACAGATGATTAACATACATGCAAGTCAACCATCCATTTTTTGAGTCACTCCTAAGTATTGGTTAGTGTGAGTAGTCTTACACATGTTTCATACTGGTACTGTGTATAATGATTTGTGCATTATTTCAGAAACAAGACTAGCTTAACAGACAACATTTCAATGATAGCAGCGTCACTCTATTTCTGTCAGATTTGACAAAATGTCTTTCTGCAGGAAGGGTTTCAGAATGTGTATCTGAAATGGGTTGCAGAAATCAGCCTCTGGAAGGGATAAAGTTGAATGGCACACTAGTTTTCTTCTTTAGTCTACATCCTCCGAATGAAAAAAGAGTGAATAAAAAGGGTGGGAACAAAGATAGCATTCTGGAATATTCATCGTTGTGGCCAGGTTTTATACTCCCCTGGTCTGCATCCGAACACTGGAACACCAGCATTCATTCTGATTGTTTGGTGGTCATGTCCCACTAGTCATTAAATACTTGAATAGTATCCTTGGCTTTTGCAGTGATATAACTTCCTAAATTTACTTTTCTGCTACCTGCAATCATGCAGAACCTAATTTAAATTTTAATTCAAAACCACACATGGCTCAGAACTAAGTCAGAAAGCTATTGTGAATTAGCAAAACTGCAGCTGCACATTTAGAGCGGATACAGAGGTTTGGACAACTGCACCTGACAGTGATACAGGTGACTCTCAATCAGTAGCTGCAGGATAGTAAGGTGCCCTGCATAGATCTTCGCTCATATTTCTCTTTTTGTCAAAGTGCTCGATGATTTATTTAGTGCTCGATGATTTATTTAGTAGGTCGCGCCATTACTGAGCAGAACATACTGAAGAAAAGTGAACCTTTCCACCAACTGCACTAATTTTCTAGTATACCAAGAACAGATAACCACTGGGCTGTTGGGTGAACTGCACTGGAAAAGATTTCCTTTAAAGTAAGAAACAGAAGATGATATAGTTAGTGTAATATACTGAGTGCTGCCCCCAGTTGTATAGCAGAATCAGCTAATGATGCAGTTAGGACCACATGGACAGAATCAGATAAGGTTCTGCCAGGACTAGAACCGTGGAATTTTCTTCATTTTACTTGGACAAAGATTTTCTGAGTAGCTATGGGAGGTCCAAGAGTACTGAAAGTAACATTATTGTTGAGGCAGCAAGTTAGGGCACAGCAAAGCAGCTGGACAATTGGGCATGACCTGTCCATCACAGTCGGGAGGCATGCACAGCACCCTGTGTTAGATGGCCCCTGTCTGACGTCAGAGGAGGATATAAAAGATGGCGGTCATTGGCACTGTAGTCACTGTTCTTTTGCTCTTGTATGGCCCATCTTGTGTGCAGGTTGTATTTTCTCTTTTTTTTTTTCTTCAAGATCTTTGGAATACTGCTTTTTTCCTTCTTCCCCTTTTCTCTTGCCATGGCCCATCTAGCATGCAGGGCATAGTTTCTCTTTCCTTCAGGGCATTTCTTCACAGCACTTCTTCTCTTTTTACCACTAATAAATGGTAAGTGTTTACATTCTTCATTTGTTCTTTCCAATTCTTTGAACAGGGCAATAAGAGCCTGGAAAGACCCACTAGTCACACAACATTCGGTAGCACTATTTTGTCTGTGTTGTGTGCAGCACAAGCAAATATATGTCATTGTATTGGAAACAATAAAAACAATTCACTTATTCTCAATTATGCAAAATAGCAAATCAGAAGAGTTCTTTCTGAGTTGTTAAGAAGGGATGGTAGTATTGGAAAGGCTACTAGTGAAATTTGGGTTAGCCTGTGGCCCAGGAAAGGATGATCAAAGAAACAGCATCACACAGAAACCTATTTGAAAAAGCTTCTCAGAGAGGTAGTGTTTTTGTCACTTTAGGATCACTACTTCATTCCAAGATAGAGAAAAGTGTGTAATGGGACACCTTTTTAAAATACTTGAATCATAAGGCAGCAGAATGATAGTATTTTGAAGTGCATTAAAATACTGTCTCCTTTTGACGCTTCCACATGTTTAACTCTGAGATATTCAGCCAAGGCACCTTTTAGAGAGGACCTGGGGCCCTGTTCCCTACTAAGCCACAGAGAGACTTAGGGATTTGGGTCCCACAGGAATCTCTCTGAAAGGACACAGGCATTAGGAATCAGAGTGACTCTGCACAACCTTAAGGAGTCCTTTTTGGAAAATGGAGAAAACACAAAAATGTCTAAGGAAGATGATAACTTATTTTAGTTTCAAAATTATAGTCTCCTCTAATGCACTTCTGAAGAAAATAGCCGGATTACCTTTCTCAGCGAGAGCTCCACATTTGTGTCTGCATTAAAATTGTATTTGGCTATTGCTTCTCCAATTTCTCCAGGCTGGGCTGGGGGAGGTGGTCTTGCAGGTTGTGCTTTTTCAGGAGGTATGAGTTTCTATTGAAAAATAAACAGTAATTTATTCTTGACCTTGTGGTGACTTTTAAAACAACCACCAACCAGGATGGAAGGAGAAAGGAACATACCTCTACGTATGAGATGGGAAAAATGCCCACTCTTCCGTGATGCTCCCCCTCATACCAATTTTGATCAATTTTCCTGAGGATGTAGACAGTGTCGCCTTTCTTAAATGACAATTCCCTGGAAGACATGTGTTTAAATATGTTTTTTCCTTAGGTCTCACAATTATTCGTATGATCAACACCTTTGTTAGATCTACATTAGTCTGGAAAATACACTTCCAACATCAAATAATCTGTCAAGCTTAATTAGGTAAGGATTGACCAACTTGATGGCCTGTAGTGCTCTTTTGTTTTATCTGGTTTTGTATTGCTTTGTTTTGTTTGAGTTTATTGTCTGTAAATGTATGAACAACCATTTTGAGAAAAGCAAGAGACACTGGGGT
>RJWT010051409.1:0-10710 GCA_004365215.1 Cuniculus paca
AGGCTACAATGGAATAGCTATGTAATGAGCTTGGTGCCATGCTTGGCACATAGTAAACACTCAAAACATGCTAGTTACCATTAATGCTACCATTCCATCTGCAGACGTGTGCTGCAGACATGTTATATGCAGAACACTGGCTGTGCACTGGAGGGGTGGAAAAGTGTCCCAGTGAAGCAAAAAAGAAAGCACAGAATTGCAATATGGTGTGATAAGTGTTGAGGCTAGTAAGCAAGACTGCAATTTCAGAGGCAGGAGTGTTGACCTGTGGAGGGAAGGGGAGAAGGACCTCAGACAGATGGAGCTGTGTGTAAAGGCCTAGAGGTGTGAAATCACAGCCACCAGGTGATGTCACCATGCCATAAGGTTCTCAGAATGGGGACTGTGAAATGTAGCTATAAAGCCTGAAGCCAGCCATCAAAGACCTTTTTATAACAAAATATTTCAAACATATTTTGAAAAATAGAAACAGTTTAACTTCCGTGTCCTCCTCATCCAGCTTCAGCAGCTGGCCAATCTTGTTTCATCTCGACCTGCCCACTCTTATCATGCACATCCACACCCTTGTGACCGCACATATACACAAGGACTTATTTTGAAGCAAAGCCAAGACATTTTTTGGTCTAATGCCAAAGGATTTTTCAGATCAGTAACAACTTTTGCCATTCAGATGCTGTACCATCTTGAAAGTCACTACTCAAACCTCCTCTTCCTCTTTCATCTGTTCTGAACATTCCTTTCCTTGGCAGAAAATTTTGAGAGACAGGCCACATTGGTGACAAGCCACAGGCTTTAGAAAAACCACCCAGAAGACAAAACAAAATAAAAAACAGAGGGAATATCAACTCCCAGAAGGTTTAACCAAGCCAGAATTATTTCATTCCACTACCTGGGGCTATAGGCGAGTGACTATTTGAAAAGCAGATCAAAAGACAAATTGAGCCCCAGAAGGAAAAACTTTTCCTTTCAAAGTAATCTGAATCATGAACTCATACATGAAGAAGGCTTGCAGTTATGGAAATCATTGGTTTGGAAATCATCAAGCCACATTTTACAGATGAAAAAGACAAGGGTCAAGAATAGGAGGGAATTTATCCAAAGTTCTACAGCACTGAGACCAAGACCAAGATCTTTGAACTCATAATTGCAGCTCTTTACAGTTCCCATTTTGCCTGCCAGATGCAGCCTCAGAGTTCTTTGTTGCATCTACCACGTGGGATGCTATTTCCTTCCCCAGATCAAAGAAGTGACAGGAGAAAGAGAAGCAGGGCAAGAAATGTCTTCTTTGTTCTCAAGAGGATGGTCATATGACAGTTGGCTTCTAGATCCTGTCTTGGTTACTTTTCTCTCGCAGGGACAAAATACCTGACACCCAAAATTAGGGAAAGAAATGTTTATTTAGCTCACAGTTCATGGAGGTTTCAGTCCATAATCAGCTCCAAGGCAGGGTGGTAGGGCACAGAGGTAATACTTCATGGCAGTAGAAGACAGCATAGCATCAGGAGCAAGAAGGGGGAAAACAAGCCTCTTTCCCTCCCTTATATTGTAAGCTGGCTACACCCCTTGGGTGGGTGTAGCACTCACACCATCTCCGTGTCCTCCTCTTGCACAGGTTGAGAATGTTTACAAAGTAAGAACCCTGACCTCCTGCTGAATCACTTAGTTAAACTTCTGACCTTCTCAAATTGACACAATGCACAGTATCCTAGAGAGGTAAGGCATGTCCTTTACACCCCAAGATGGAGAGCTGCTGAGTTATTTAGTTATGCTTCTAGACTTCTCAAATTGACATAATGTATCAACCATAACAGATCTCTTGACAAATTTCCCTTCCATATACTTACAAAGTTAATTAAAGGTAAGAGCAGTGGCCCCCTGCCTTCTGGCCTATCTGCTAATCTCCTGGCTGACCCAGTGGTTCTGATTAACTAAAGGCTCTGCAGTCAGACACCCATATCTCATTCCTGTGGATTTCTCTAGTCTTGTTTGTCTTAACCAGATTCATGCAAAGCCCTCTTTTTCTCATTTAGCCCGAATTCAGTTCAAGATGCCTCTGAGCGACAGCCTACATCTCCTTTGGCATTTTAATCAGTAGTGTTTGGCCCAGGTCCTGGCAGGACTCTGAGCTCTTATGCCTTTTTGGAGAAAAAAAGTCTCTCCTGTTATTGATTAAATGTGACAGCTGTGATGGGAATATGTACACCAGTCAGGCTCTGGGGTTCTAACTACACATATCAGTGTTTTCACTTTTCAGGGAAACCTCTGCCTGCAGAATGAGGGACATAGTAGTTCACAAGTCTCCCTAAGTCTCAGAGGGACAAATGGTAACATAGGCCAGGAGCTCTCAGCATCTCCAGTGAAGGGAACTGAGAAGAGAATGATTGATGAAATTGCTTTACTTCTGGTAGTATCATGGCAGGCAAGACAAAGGAAAGGTGATAAAAATAGCGAACTCCAGCTTGTGAAATTATCCCAGCTATTATCCCAGGAAGAGACCGATTTAGATGCATTATATTACCTAGGCCTAGTTGAATTGCAATATATAGAGTCCCACAGGGACTTGGTGAGTCTCAACTCTTCCCCACTTACTCATTGAGTGACTAGTCTATGACAGGCACTCTTCCAGGTACTGGTGACACCGCAGAACAAGACACCTCTGATATCTGCTCTCCTGAGGCTTACAGGCTCACAGTAAACACCATCATTAATGACAATTAAAAAGTAAATAAGGAAACATACAAACAGGCAAATGAGGAAGTCCTTTCTGAAATGGTGACATGGAACAGAGGTCTGAATAACAAGAAGTTGGTGATGTTAAGTTGTGAGGAAGAACACTCTAGACAAAGAAATAAGCCCTGGCAGAAGCCCTAATGTGAAGATGGGCTGCTTAGTGAAATCCAGTGTGGATGGCGCAAAATGAGCAAACAGGAGTGGCAGTAGATAAGGGGAAGAAGGAGGCAGGATTAGATCATTCAGAGCCTTCTGGGCTATGATCAAAATTTGGGATTTTAGCCAAAATGTAATGGGTTATTGCTGGATGGTTTTATTTATTTATTCTTTATTTTTGGTACCAGGAATCGAACTGAGGACCTCACTCTTGCCAGGCAGGCACTGTGCCACTGAGCTGTAGCCCCGGCTCTGCTGAATAACTTTAAACAAGAGATAAAACCAGGCTTTAGTTTTTAAACTATGCCTGTGGTTGTTGCATGGAAAATGGATGATAGGAGATGCTGGGCTGGGCACAGAGGAAGCAGAGAGGTTGAAACACAGCCTCCTCCTCCTCATCCTCATCTTCCTCCTCCTCCTCCTCCTCCTCTTCCTTCTCTTCTTCCTCCTTCTTAAGATACTCAGCATTCAATCATGGAAAAAATATGTAAACAAGAACCACCAAACCCCAAGAGGAGGGCTACCTGGGGTTGGGATATAGAAATCATTGTGGGAGCACACAGCTGAGAAGTTACTCAGCACCCAGGTTGGGGAGATCAGGGGAGGAGGCATTATAGGGGTGGGCAATGGATGCTGAGTGCACCGGGGTGGTGCCCAGGGAGTCCAAGAGACAACAAAGACAGCAATGGAGTGCACAGAGCAGGAGCTGGACTGCCTGGGTGCAAACCCCAGTCCTGCCATTGAGTGAATTTAAGCAAGTTGTTCGCCTCTGTGTGCCTGGATGTCCTCATGCATAAAACAGGTGATGAGGATCCAAATCCTTATTTCAAGTGGTTTCTGTGAGAACTGAGCAAGATAAAGCTGATGAAGCACTCAGTCCAGGCACCTATGAACACTGCTCAATGAAAACGGGGTAAAGCGGGCGTGGCAGAGCAGGAAGCATACGCTGAGGAGTGTCGACTGGAGCCCAGCTTGAGGGACTTTGAACCCCAGGTCAGAGACGCTCCTCCTACTCTGAAAGCAATGAGGGGCTTCTAAGCAGAGAAGTTAGGAGTAAAGATTAAGATAAAAACCAAAGGTCCCAAGCAGGAAGGGTGCTCACCCACAGCTGCAGAGCCAGGCAGAACTTTCATCTCCCCTACTGATCCAGTATCAGCAGGAGGGTAAGAACAGTGTGTATTTTGTTCCACCATTGCATACTCAGTATCAAAGAGAATGCTTAGGACGTTCTCAGTAAATATTTGTGGATTAAACGCATTGCGGAATCAGTGGCCAAACAGGATACACAATATCAGAACTCTCAAATCCTCTAGAAGGCCAAAGCATTTAGGACAGTGGAGAAACTACTCTCAGGGAAATATATCAAATGTCCAGAGGTCTCATCTTGAAAGCCTCAAGCCCCTCCAAACCTTGGTTTTCTTATGACAAAAGACGCAGCCACCCACACTTCACCTGCCGCCCCCTCAATCTGCAGCTAGCATTGCTGCGCAGGGTTCAGGAGTTAATCTCGGTAAAGCGCCTGGAAGATGAAAACCATTCCCCAGACATGCAGCGTGGTAATTGCCAATGCGGACAAAATGTATCTACATTCACAAGAGGCGAGTCTTTGTGTTCCGCAAAAACCAGCCATTAGAATTCCTGTCTCTGACTCGTCAGGAAGCTGTGACAGACAGGCAGGCAAGTAGGGTCTTGCAGTTCAAGCAGCAGATGGCAAAGGATCTCAGCGCCAGCTCTCCGTGCTGAACACCTACTCAGAGCAGGCTCAGAGCCAGGCGATTCTCCATAGGAGAGAGCCCCAGGCCTGGCACTTCCTGGCTCGGTGATTTGGGGCAAATCCTATCATTTCTCTTAGCTTCAAGTTCATCATCCGTAAAATGGGGATGATGTTACTGGGTCACATTGGTTCATTTTGTCTAGTGACGGGATATGTGCAAACGTGCCTTTTGGTTCTGTCGATAACCTTGCATGAGCAGAGTTATCCCATTTTTCGAATGTGGAAATAGAACCCCAGGGAATGACTGAGTCATTAACACCCCCTGATCCCCTACAACAGGGTGATACCTGTTAGAAGCTGTAGAGACAATGAAGAACAAACTAGACAGGAGAAGATAGCTCAAATACTAGTGAGGAAACGGAAAAAAGTAAACACATAAAATAATTTCACCAGATCCTATAAATGCTAGGAGGGAAATAAAATGGGGGTGGTTGTCCAAAGAGGTTGAGGGTTGTTTTAAGACAGACTTTTAAGGTTGTTTACGATAAGACTTTAAGGAAGAGATATTGAAGCTGACATCTCAATAGGGAGAAAATGTTGGCTACAGGACAAGCATCGGGCCAGGAGGAACACAAAAGTTCAGATGTCCTGAGGCAGGAAAAAGCCAGCCAAGATTACAGTGAGCAAGAGGGCGAGTGGTGGACAAAAATGGCAGAAAGGCTGCAGGGGTCAGGTCAGAAAAAGCCTTGAATGCTGTGTGAACTCTATTTGTGAGTTAGAGGAGTGGTGTAATCAAACTATGCTAAGTCACTTCCCTGGGTCAATCAGCAATTTGGGGCTCGATGGGGAGGAGCCCATATCAGAGCGATCCCCTGATTCCTCCCTGTGGCCCACAGGCCCCATTGCCATCTGCAGAGCAGGTCAGCCAAAGGGCAGGCCAAGGGATGCATCTGCAAGAGTCACCTGCTGGGAACTAAATCCATTGGCCGCCGGCTGCCAGTGGCCACCGCAGTGGCTTGCAGACAGCATCCTAATGCCATGAGGCTGGAGTGGGAGGGAGAAGACAGAGGGCCAGCCGAGGCCAGCACAAGGCCAGTGACAGAGGAACCTGCCCCAGGTGTAACATGTAAGGAAGTGCTTACGACCTGCGCCATCAAGGTATAGTTTATACAATATTTTAAACAAAATTAACATTTAAAAAAAATCCATGATGAATAAAATATCAAAATTTTTAATAAAGAGAGGTTATAAAAGAGCTGGGCTTAAGGTGAGGCAAGTAGGGTAAGTCAAAGCTGGAGACATCGCCTGGGATCAGAGCTGGGATCACAAGCCAATCTGCTCATGATGAATTGTGAGCAAGAATTGGTTCCTCAGAGGGTCCTCAGAGCCACCGTCTGTCCCTCCATGGAGACGCAAGCTGAAAGCAGGGGCTGCACAGTGAGGAGGGGATGCAGGGCTGCCACCTCAGGCACTGTGTGATGACAAGGTGGCCTGCATTCAGCCTCATCCCTGTGTGTGGTGGGGCTGGGCATAAGGGACGTCATCTCTCAGGCCTTCATTTCCCCCATCTGTGAACCCAGTGCTAACAAGTCAATTTCCTATGATTCAGTGAGATAATGTCAGACATCTTTTCATGCCTGGCAACTTGAAGCACGGTTCACTAACCCTCATCATCATTACCTGAGCACATGTTAGAAATGCAGAGTCTCAGCTGCATCCCAAATCTGCTGGATCAGAATCTGCATCTTAACAAGTCTTCCAGGAGATTGGCATGCACATTAAACCCAGGGAAACAGTTGATTCTTGGCATGTAAGAGATGCTTGTTAAATGTTAGTGTTGCTTCCCTGCCCACCGAGCATTCAGTTAGAGCCCGACTTCAGGCAAGCGGAAAATCTCAAGTTGGAAAGAAAAGTTCCTGAGATAGAGCCTTCATTGAATTTTAAATTGAAATTCTGAAGCCAGAGTCTGACTGTGTTCTTTCTACACTTCTCCATCTGAGCCCTCTGATTTTGCTCATCTATAAAATGGAAACAAAGATGACAAGTAACTTCTGTAGTTATTGTGAAGATAAACTGAGACAATGTTAGGAAAACAGTCATCTGAATGCTTGGCACACAGTGAGTGTTCAAGAAACACTTGCTTTTTTGCTGAGGGTAGCAGTGGTAGTTCAATAAATTGTTATGGAGAACAGCCTGTGTGATTCAATAGAACAGATAACATTTGTGTAGCATTTTACTACTTATAAACTGCTTTACTTTATATCATTTTAACTGACTGTCACAACCCTTTGGGTAAAACACCCTGAGAAATACCCATCTTACAGAGAAAAAGAAATCTGCCCTTGGGTAAAATGAATTGTCCAAGTTAGCCAGGCTTTAAGTCAAACACTGAAATCTGTGTCAGGAATAGAACATCCAATCTATAACCATGGAATAAAGACTATGGTGAACTCTAGAAATGGTATTGTCCAACTTTCTTATGTTAGAGAAAGAAATCTGAGGACTATGTAGGGGGGAAGAGTCTTGTTCAGGGTCACCCAGAGCATGAGCCATGAGGTCAGAGCCCAGCTCCCATGGCTCCCAGGCTAGAATCCTCGCAGGATCCAGACCTACCACTCTCACCTGATTGCTCAGTACCCTGGGCAGGTATAGTGGTCATGTAGTATTCTGGTTCCACCTTCCCTTCCAGCCCAACTGGAGGAGGAGAGTGCAAAGGCTCATGTTGCCAAGGTGAGAGCTGCATGGTTGCTAGGACACCATTTGGAACCAGTCAGGTAGCTGCTGGGGCTGGGGCTGGGGCAGACACCTGCCACAGTGATTTCCTTGGAAGCCAGGACAGTACTTCCAACTCCCCAGGGTGAGTCAATGAGAGAGTTGCCTCCCACAGTCTCACCCGTGTCACTGCACTACCTTGACCAGGAAGCTAAGTCCCCTCCTCTCTCAGCTTCACATCTCATTAAGCACCAATGCCCACTTCTCCTACTCCTCCCATCTTTGCTACCCTTAGATCTTGCCCTAGCACCCCTCCCTGTCTGTGGTCTAACAAATTCCATCCTCATCCCCATACCCTTAATGACCCTAAGGAATCTCCTGAAGCACAAAGCAGAGCCTGTGGATGGCTCACCCATCACCTTTAGCTCCTCTAAGGCCCTCAGAAATGGGCCTGTCAGCCTGCCAGTCTCATCTTTTGCCCCAAGGCTCTAGCCAAGTCACAGTCTTCCAAGTTCCCTGGATAGACCATACTCCCTCCATGCCTTTGTGGGTACAGTTTCTTCTGCCTGAGATGCCCTTCCCACTCCACCATCCACTTGGCCTAACTGACCATCTCAGGAAAGCCCTCCCAGTTGCTCCTGGCTAAGTGAAGCACCTTGGGCAAACTCGCCTTAGGGTGGGAGTCACACTGAATTCCACTTTCCCTATTAGGCTGTGAGTTTTTATACTGCACTCTTAGAATAAGACCGGACACCTCGGTTCCAACTGTGGAAGACCAAGTCCTCACTGAAACTCCTTTCCATACTCTGTGGGACAGGAATCATGACATGGGCCTTGCCAGGGTAATGAGAGTATTAGAGATTGATAGCTATGAAGGACCAGAAATATGGCAAATGCATCAAAATGTTCCTTCTCACACAGGGAGGACAACTGCTGTGTGAGGAGATAACATGTGTAGAATGCTTCCATTCAAATCAAATCAAAATCAACCTGAGAGTCACTCTTTTAAATGCCCATAAGCTCCTAGAGCTAAGTCATTCTGACATGCTCTTTGCCCATAATTCATCTGTTTACAAAAGTTTCCTAAGCGCCTACTATGTACCAGCAACACATTAGCTGTTTGGAACTCAGCAATACTGGTAGGTTATCATTTAACATTTAATTGCAGCACCTATGTTTCTTGTCTTGCCTTCGTAAAGGTCAGACACCTGACACTGCACCAGGTGGCCCTGCCCAAGGACAGGGAAGGTGCCATGTGCAGAGATGCCCTTTCCCTGGGCAAACAGCAAGCTCCACCCCCATGGACACCCTCTCTCCTCAATTTCCCGCTCCAGCTCATCCAAAAACAGTAACTCTGCCCTGTTTCCAATCCAGCTGTGAATTTTAAATTCAAATATTGTCAGCTCCCTAAGAGTAGGAATCATGCTGCCTTCTTTACGGCTGTGTCATCAGCAGTTAGAACATGGCCTGGCATAGTCATTCACCCACTTAGTCACTCACTCATGCATTCACTCACTTAACAGACGCTTACCAAGTTCTGCTAAGTGCAGGCTCAGGGAACAGCCAGGCCTTGCCTTGGGGACCTCCTATTCTGGCAATGGGATAGGGGACTGGCACTGTGTGAGTGGATTATAGTGTAGTGGAGAAAGTTAAGCATGGTCACATGGTTGAGGCTGAGGGATCATAGTACTGTTTTCCAAGGTGGTCTCCAAGCCTGATGCTGACATACAGGCCTGGAACCAGCTGTCTGTGTTGGAATCCCTGCTTTACCACATACTGTCCCAGTGATCTGGGCAACTGTTCATTCTTCTGAGCTGCAGTCGCCTCTTCGGTAAACAAGATATGAGACAATAATATCTGCTCCCATGGACCACTGTGAGCAGGACTGTGGTTACTGGAAAGAAGAGGAAACAGTCAGGGGAGGGTATAACCAATTGTACTGAGGGATAATGGAGTCAGCACCACTGCAGGCCCTTTGGGTGGTCTTGACCTTGTAACTCAGCTAAGAGAGGCTCTGGCTGCAACAGAAAGCAAGAGCTGCGGTGGGAGCTGCTACAACTGTGAGTTCAGATCCCAGCTCTGCACGTACCCCGATGTGATCTTGATGAAATGGTTTAGCCCTGTCTGTGCCCATCTTATCACTTATAAAATGGTGATGGAAATTTGACCTCACTAATCCCCTTTAAGTGAAAGCAAATCTACCAAACTTGTCCTGCAATGCAGTCAACAAATACTGCCCAGATACCCACATTCTATAGGCCCATGCAAGATCTGGTAAGAGTCAATTCTTGCCTCTTGAAGACTGTCTGGTGCCCCTAGAATAAAGCAAGGAAGATAATTTAAATTTGAGGGGTTACCATGTAATAAGAATCTTCACAGATAAAATCTTATTCACAATAATAGTAAATAACACTTTTATAGCACTTAGTGTAGGAGGTTGGTACTATTAAAAGTTCCATTTTGTAGATGAGGAGACTGAGACTCAGAGGATGGATGTCCCCAGAGCCAAAGTGAAAATCAGATACGATTGACAATAAAGCCTGTCCATTAACATTGCTCGGAAAACACGTTTAAATCCTAAAAACAGTGTGAGCAGTGGTACAAGCTGAAGAGCAAGAAGAACAAAATGGAAAACTGCTATTGGATTAGATGAGGTGAGGCCAGGAACTGGGTTTGAAGCCAGACAGGTTCAAATCCTGCCCAGACCTTAGCTAGAACCAAGAGAAGGAGTGGAAGCATGGGGAGCAGGGAGGACATAACTTCAGGGGCACCTGGGCTTCCAGGCCCTTTCAGGAAGACAACTCCAGAGCTCCCTCTTCACCTCAGAATCCTCTCTGTCCCTCAGGAAGTTGAGCATCTCTGACATGCTGCCTGCCGTGCTCAGTGACTGAAGGCTCCCGCGCGCCAGCTCAACCAGGAAGCGAAGGTAAGAGTGCCACCCAGGGTCACGCCCATGGGTGATATTCGGGGACACCTCTCCACCCTGCTCTGGGAACCCTGATGAAGATGGTCATGGTGACATTTCCCACCCCTGTGACTGCTACGAATACTCCTAATTTGGAACGTGATGGGTCAGTTTGGTGACACAGCAGAACAATGTTAGACTGAATCTTCAGAGTCATGTATGACAGAAAAGTTTTTGAATCTAAGTGGATTGTCTTCCTCCATGCTTCCCTCAAAACAGTGAGGTGGATATTGTTATTCCCAGTTACAGAAGAGGAAACCGAAGCTCACACATTGGAAAGGATTTGCCCCAAGAGATCTAGCTGGTAGGAGCTGAGGCTGAATTCCAACCTACTTTTGTTTATCTGTGGCCCGGAAGCCTATGCATACTGTAGGTACTTGGCACATTCTTGATTCATGAATGATCTAATTGATGAGGTGTGCAAGACGAACAG